>JANZLC010040820.1:0-17018 GCA_026413385.1 Erythroxylum gracilipes
CCTTCATCGTAGGATACTCGTCGGAGCGACCTTCGGGTTTCCCGTTGTGTACCCTACGGTGAGGGGGCGCTACAGTTCTACTTTTTAAAGGGTGCTTGATCATTTATTATCCTAAATATGTCTTCACTGAATTTTAGAGAATCATTCTTTGGATTAGTTTCTTCAACATTATGTTCAGTTAGCTCTTTATAATCTCCAGTCCTAAAGACTATGCCAGTAGGTTTCCATACCCTTTTCTGACGTGTATTAGGTTTCCAAGCACAGCTAACTTTTACATCATCTTCGATAAGTTGCATATTCTCATCAAGTCTAATTATAGAAATGATATCAGGAATGTTGGTTAAGTCACTTACCAATATGCATAATTGGACAAAGTTTATCCTTTCTATTTCAGCAGTTGCCTGGTCCATATATATTGGCTTGCCTATAAAGCTTTTCAAATGACTCAGACCTTAAGTATTCTAGTATTCTAGGGGCACTCTATGTATACTTATCCACATAGGTATGTTTTGTAACACACCACTATTATAAAGCATATACCCGAACATCCAGAGGATATTCAAGAACATACTCTATGAAAATGTCATGTTAGAGAAATCACATCAACTTATTATGGCATTATACAGAACATAAGTATTTCTAAAGATCAAAACTCCTCATTTCATTCACAAAATGAAACTTACTTATACTGTCATTACATTTCATAATCCATGTTTATACATAACATATTTGGGAGTTTAAAGTTCTATACAAAAAGTTCAATATGAAAGGAGAAGCTAAACAAAAGTATTCTATCTAGACTCCGCAGGTATCAACTGACCAGACATTTGAGCCATTCTTGTTTCGAAAATTGACAGAACTAGAATTTTATTATATCACCTTAAAAGCTAGGTCTCCCTTGTACCTGAAAATCAAAGTTGCAATTTTAATGAGTTTGTGAACTCAGTGAGTGAACCATCATCGATTTGCTCACTCAAGTCAAAACACAAATATCACAAGTATAAACCAAATTCACAAGTGTATTTCCCAATTCAGTAGATGTATCACATCATTCAATATTGAATACCAAATCACAATATACATCATATCTCAACAATACATTACAAACATTTCATATAATCATTTCAGAATAATCCAATCATTTATCTCAATCATTCATATGATCAATATGTACACAAACATTGCATATCACTATATCAACAGAATTCAGTAATTCTTCGTAATTATTTATATAATACATGTAAAGATATATATATATAAATGTAAATGCACATGTGACTCTATTTTTATTTTTACTTTGTTGTGACCGAGTGACTATTTACTGTCCTGTATTCGTTGTAGATATTGGGTTCATTTCATATTATGTCCCATATTTATTATAGATACTGGGCTCATTAATAACTGGGCCTGTAGCTCCTTGTGTATATTTTTAAGCTTTAAGTTCTTTTTCACACTGGTCACTCTGGTCATAACTCCTTTATTTGATCATATGCATAACAATGTGATGGAATGCTTCAATTCACATAATATGCTATCAATAACTTTCATTCAATATGAACAGACATTTATCACATTCATCGAATCTGAGTCTAACATTCAATATTTAGTTGAGTACACATTTTCCATATTCACATATAGTTAGAAAGCACTTTCAATATAATCTCGAAGATCAAACTCCTCAAACCATCAATGTCCAGAATTATTACAATCATATCAATAATAGTTCAATATCTAAAAGTTAATCGAAAACAATTCAGTCATAGAGAGAAAACATCTAAGTTAACTTACAGTATGCTCCAGATAAGCTATGGCCTTGATGACCTGACAATGTCTAGATGCTAATGATCAATTTGTGCTTCTTTAGTCATGCAATACACACATATAGTTCATACATTACGAAGTTGATCAATCATATGAATATTTAATCATGCACATATATGTGTCATGTTTAATGCATGCTCAATTGACCTTTTTGGGCATGTAAATATTCATAAATCTTGACCATTCAAATATAATATTTTGTATACTACCATTTTGCAATCAGGTTCGTACCTTTAAGTAAACTTGATTTACTCCAAATTCATCAACCATACTTTACACTCATCCTTGAACATTTTCATGATCAAAAGCCTTTTATAACACACACACACACACAATTGTTTCTTTAAATCTAGAATTTTAGCAAGCTAGATCTATACATTCACCAAACTTTTCCCAGCAATGTATATTCATACATTTACCCAATTCTCATTCATAAATATCCCATGTTCTTCAATGCTAATTCATCCATACCTTATAAACATTACTCATGTCCTTAAGATCACATTTGCATTAAAAGAACTCATTTATTCCTTTAACAAATCATAATTTCCAGATGTGAACTCAACCAAATCAAAACAGTCCATTCTTTAGATTATGACATAAATTAATTACATAAACTTATCAAGCTCTTAACCAATTAATCAAGAAACAATCTAGGCTCATTCCTAGCCTTAATCAAGTCCAAATATACCAATTTGGAGTGAAATTTCTAAGCTAGTTCAATATGTACACAAGGCTGAAATTAAAATTCCAGAATTTGTCATCAACGTCACTAATGTGTGTAACTTTACTACCTTCAATACTTCACGAATTTTACAAGCTTAGAGACATCACTAACACCTGAAATTTTCCAAATTTCATGTCCTTTAAGGTTACTTCATTTCAGGTTAATTTAACTTCCATATTAGTTACACTAAGGCTTACAAAATTCTGCTCTCTAATGTCATTAACAGTCTCTTTTTTTTTACGAACATACCTACAACTCTAATTTTCCAGATTTGAAAACACCTTAATAACACCTATCTTTAGCATGAATTCCTCATCAATTATACTTCATATCCCAACTTAAATCATCCATACAATAGCCCATAAACTATTATTTTCGTACATGCAAAAATAGAACAGAAAAGTACCCGTTCATTCTCCATTTTTCAGCACATCTTCAACATCAACATCATATACAATCTATCCCAATTTAATCATCATAATCTTTCTATTATAACATGCCATAAAGATTAGTACTTTACTTAATTTTTTAGCTTAAGTTCCACCTCAATTCATCAAGTTAACCTAGCCCTTTATGCATACAAGATCATCACAACTTCAAGGTGGAAATTGGATGGTTTTTAGCTAGGATAAAATACAACAATAATCTGGTTCTTTAGCTATCTTGTGAAGGGTAAAAGCATGTATTTGGTGTGGTAATTTAACATAGCTCAAGCAAAACACAGGAATGGGAGATAGAAGCAAGTTTCGGTGGTGAGAGATGAAAAGAGAAGAAGAATGAACAAAGCTGAAACTACTCTTGTAGAAACGCAACTCCTTAAATGCTAGATGTCACCATGTTACATTGACATATGTCCCTAAGCATGTCAGCCACTTATCACCTCCATAAGCTGCCAAATGTCACCTAGTTACTAGTTTGTCAATTAATTACCCATGCCAAATGTTACTCATTTATCTATCCTATTTGTCATTTATTTCATAGGCTTAGTCATCCTAATTTTCTATGTTGGAATTTTTCTTGTCACTTGGAATTTTTGTCTAAATATACATTTTAATTCATCACTTTTCTAATGGTAACAATTAATTCCAAATTTGCTACTTGTATTCATTCAAACCAAAATTCAAGACATAACAATACACAATTCACATCATGATCATTTTAAACCTTTCATACCGCCGTATATGTCAATTGAGTTCATACACTATCTTTGCAATGTGTACGAAATCATAATTCATGTGTATATGCTAATGATATGCATGTGAATGAAATGCATTTCATGAATGCTAAAATGATATGACTCATATGCAATAATCTAAGGCTCTAATGCTTAGTATAGAAAACGGGTTATTACACTTTATATCCAAACATATCATATCTCTACACTGCTGCCATATAATGCCTCAAATGGTGCCATGTCAATGCTAGATTGATAACTATTGTTATACATAAACTCCATCAAAGGTAGATATCTATCCCAATCACCCTCAAAGTTCAACATATAAGCTTGCATCATATCCTCCAATGTCTTAATCGTACGCTCTGATTGTCCATCCAACTGAGGGTGAAATGTAGTACTTAAATTCAACCTAGTCCCAAAGCTGTCTGTAAACTCATCCAAAATCGAGAAGTAAACCATAGATCTCGATTTGATAAAATAGACAATAGAACCTGGTGTAACCTCACAATCTCATCAACACATAACTTGGCAAGCTTGTCTAAGGAGTTTATCTGTTGTACAGGTAAAAAATGAGTTGATTTAGTTAATCTATCCACAATCATGTAAACTAAATCATATCTACATTTGGTCCTCAATAACCCTACCACGAAATCTATTGAAAATTTCTCCCACTTCCATGACATAATGGTTAAGGGTCTTAATTTCCTTACTAGTACTTGAGGCTCTGCCTTGACCTCCTAATAAGTCAAATACCTCAACACAAACTCTGCTACATCTTTCTTCAATGTTGTCCACCAGTAATAAGGTCTCAAGTTTCGATACATTGTTTTAGTACTAGGACGCATAACATATGGTGCTTTATGAGCTTCCTTCAAAATCTCCTCTTGTAATCGTCTGCATCTGACACACAATCTCACCTCCTAATCACCAACGCTCTATCTTCTCTTACTGAAAAGTTAGTCCCCCTACTTTGTTGCATTCTTTTTCTTATTCAGCTCAAATAAGAATCTCACAACTTGTGCCTCTCTGATCTTATCTCCCAAATTTGGTTAGACATTTATTGTCACCAATAAACCACTCACATAGTCAATCTTAAATCTCACTTTTAGTGCCCTAACTCCACCAATGGTGTCATACTATGTCCACTCAAACTAGCCATTATGCCTGAGCTTTTCCTACTCAAAACATCTGCTACTATATTAGCCTTCCCCAAATGTTAATCAATAGTACAATCATAATCTTTCAGTAGCTCAATCCATCTCCTTTTCCTTAAGTATAACTCCCTCTGATTTAAGATATACTTAAGGCTCCTGTGATCTGTAAGGATTCAGAATGTCTTCCTATACAAATAATGTCTTCAAATTATAATAGCATGCACAATTGCCACTAACTATAGATCATAGTAGGATAATTCAACTCATGCAATCTCAATTAAAGAGAGGCATAAAATATCACTTTTCGATGTTGCATCAATACACACCCCAAACCTATCTTCGAGGAATCAATATATACCTCAAAACCTCTACTACTCTATAGTAGCACGAAAACTAAGCTAAAAGTCAATCTCCACTTAAGCTCCTTAAAATGCTCCTGACACTGATTAGTCCACTCAAACTGAATTCTTTTATTCAGCAGTTTGGATAACAAACTAGTTATTATTGAAAATCCTTCTATAAATCTCCAATAATACCTAGCAAGTCCTAGAAAACTCCTTATCTCTGATATATTTCTAGGCTGCTCCCACTCCATAATTACCTTTACCTTAGATGGATCAGGCATCACTTCCTCTCAGGACATTACATAACTAAGAAAAACTACCCACTCCATCCAAAACTCATACTTACTCAAGTTTGCATATAGTTGTCTCTCCTTTAGAATCTGTAATAGAATCATCAAATGTTTCCCATGCTCCTCTTTACTCCTTGAATACACCAATATATCATCAATGAACACTACCACAAACTAATCCAGATACTCCTGAAATGTCCTATTCATTAATAGTTGTAGGTTGCATGATGTTTTAACAAGCATTTTAGTATTTTTTTAGTGGTTAATTGATTGATTCATGTATTTTTAGGTTTAGAATTGTGTTAGTTGGTTAGATATTTATGTTTTGAGTGTTATGTGGGTAGAGAATGCTATTAAGCTTTAATTTGTGTATTTGAGGTGCCTGGATGTATTTGTTAGTGTTTGAGATTAGATATTGAAGAATGGATGATATTCGGAGGAAGCACGGAGGAAGACCCATGGCCACGATCAAGACAGAATCTTTTTTAGGGGGCCACGATCATGATAGAGATTGAATTAGCTTGCCATGATTATGGCTTGCACGACAGCAGATGTTCGAGGGATATTTTGGACTTTTGGGCCTAGGTAAAACTTAGTTTTTACCCTAAACATAAAAGACTATAAAAGAGAAGAGAAGAAACCCTAGAAGGGAGACTCCATTTCTCCATTGAGAAAGATCCAAGGGAGGAGAAGAGGAGAGAGGAAGAGGGAAGAAGAAAGGTTACTGTTGCTGCTGTCTTCCTGTTCCATCTCGACCCCTTACAATTGACATTTTCATTTCATCTTTGTTATTCTTTCTTTTAAATGTATGAGATGGATTTGATAGTGATGGATTTGGGTTTGATGATGATGTTCTAAACTCCTTTGGGGATTTTTTCTTGAATCAATGTTAATGTGATTTCTTTTGATGTTAATACATTGGGTATTGTGATTATTTTTTGTATTTGCATGTTTCGGTAACAAATTGAGAGAGTAAACCGATAACAAAATGATCAGATTGGGTAATGAGAGTTAAATAATCTAATAGATCATGTAAATAATCAAATCGGTAATTTATACGAAGAGAGGTCTCATGTGAGAACCCAATAGTCTATTAGAGGACTTAAGATCTAATTGGATGTGTGGGCCTTTTGTTAATTGAGAGATTGCCAATTCTATAATTCAATTAGGGATTATTATTTAGGGTTTAATGATTATAACTCGTAGAGAGAGTAATCCACCCTTCGAAAGTCTAGAACCGATATTGAATTAACTCAAAAGTAATCATGTTAGCATTTGTTGATAGGATAAATCCCCCTTCTCATAATCAACTAATCTTCCTTGTGTGATTTTTAATTGTTCATTGGTGGCACTCAATTTTGATTTCTTTGTGTTAATTTTACAATTTCATTTTCAATCAATCCATATTCGCTTATTTACCTTTTTTGTTTAGTTTTTCTTTTCATTTTAATTATCCTTTAGGCCTTAGACAACTTAGAATTTGATTAGTTCACCAACTTCTAGTGATTGACACCTCATATATTATACTCACGATCTTTACAGTTGAGGTATATTCACTACAAGAAAAGCAACAATTAGCGACGGAACATTACCAATGGAAAATAAACCGTTGCAAATTATCAACGAAAATTGACAGGAAAAATCTCTTTTAGCGACGATACTAATATCCGTCGTTAAATATGGAGAGAAATCATCCCGACAAAATTTGCAACGGACTTTAGCAACGATATAAGATGTTCGTTGGTCATGACCGACGAAAATTTCCATCGGTAAATTCATGATGGAATTTAGTGACGGTATAAAATTATCGTCGATAAATAAGGTGGGCATTATTGGCGGCATTAAACAAGTTTGAGTTTACTGACGAAAAATTTCCGTCGATAAATTGACGGGAAATGTTGGCGGAATTAAAAAAGTTTCAATTTACCGACGAAAATTTTTTGTCGGTAAATTTTAAACCAAACGACTTCGTTTTCTTTTACATTAAACTCACCCGAAGCGCTATTGATTTGTCCATGGAAAATTTCGATTGAGCAAGGAGAGATGAGCTAAATCATTGAAGAAGAGGAGTTCAGTTCGTAGATGAGCAAAGGAATGTTTGGTGAGGGTGGTAGTGTTGTGTACTGGGAAGGAAAGGGCAAGGTGTTTGAGCTTAACCAAAGAGGAATTGTAGTGTTGTTTGGTTGGGTTTCGATTCAAGAGAAGCAATTGAAGAGCTTCATCAACTTGTATTCTTCTTTTGGTTGGAATTCACTTGTTTCTCATGCCGATTTCCTCACCGCATAAGTCTCTCTCTTTTCTATCTCTTTGTGCTTGCTTCAGTGTAAATATTCATATATGTTTGTAAATGATTTGACTGAAAATTTTGTCTTCTGATGAGTTTTCATGCAAATTTTGTCCTGACAGGGCATTTTCACTTACATTTGTTATCCTCCACGAGTTGATTGAGGTCAGTCATAGAGTAGGCATGTGCAATTGCTTGCAGTTTGATATTAGCTGTGTTTCCGTAAAGTAAGGACACTGAAATATAGAAAAAAGAAAGGAACTTTTAGGTTTTCAATTGGTTGAATTGATTTGGTGAAAAAATGTGTTATGAGTAGTTTTCTGCTGCATGTCTCTCAGTATCCATAAACTTCCAATCTTAGTTGAATTTCTATCAGTTCAATATCAAAATAAGAAGAAGTAACAACCGGGATTTTTTTAAAAGGAACTCCTTTTAGCTTGACTATTCATTGGATTGATTTACCGAGGAAATGCGTTATAATTAGCTCTCTGGTGTAGGAGCTAAGGGTTAGATTGTGTCCAATTGTGTTTGTAGCTTTTTTTGGGGGTTCTAAAGCTTGCATGTATAAGGTGCTTGAGGTAATATTTTTGGATTAACGTAATCAATGTTTGTTCATAGTGTTGTTATCTGTGATTTGGATTTGAGGTTGAACTCATTCTAATTTAATGTACATGATGCAGATACTACAAGGAACATGTGAATCTCATCCCCACATGGTATATGTCTTTTTATCTTTTTCTGTTCTTACTCACTTGCAAGTCTTCATTCCTAAATCTTTCTTCTAACTTATTTTAATATGTGAAGGATGAATATTAACTAGTGCGGAACTGTTTATCTGGGTGTGTATATGATTCTTGCCCAGTGGATTTTATGAATGTCAACTTAGTGTTGGTCCTTTAATGCCTGAGCCCATGTTTTCCTTTGTCATTTCTGGATCTCTTATTAGCTATGGCTGACTAATGTAGGGATCAGTTTCTATCAACACGTTCATACAAATGCATAAATATAAGAGATCAACATATGAAGAAGACATACACTAGAATAAAAAAAAAAGTAGCAACAAAAAAGGAAAGTAAAGGTCCTGTGTTTATTTATCATATTCATATTTGATATTGTTTGAAATAGGCAGATTGTGAAGTTTTTGATCTGGCTACATATGATTCCAAACTTTTTGACTCCTGTATACAGGGACAAGGTTGTTGATTTCCATTGAAACACATATGATCCTTGGGTGGTTGTCAGTGTGTTTGATGATTGTGATACAATTGGTGGAGGGGGCACATTGCAAGCGAGTAGTTTTCCCTCTACTTGCTTTCAATTTATCTGATAACTTTTTAGAATTTTCTTGATTTTGATAAGATGAATGGCATAATGAAGATAGATTCTTAAAGAAAAATGTTTTGTTGGTAAAAACAGATATGGCAAATGAGTGATTTACTCTATCGGCCAGAGGATGAGGTTTTGATCGAGCTTGAAAAGTTCAAATTGCATGTTGTTTCATATGGTTCGAAGGCATGAGGAGTCAAATATGTATTAGCCATTAGGAACCATGCAATGAACTCTAGCTATGAGTTCATATTGTGATTTAGTTGTGTTGTATTTTTCAATTTGAACATATATGAGAGAAATTGGTAGGGATGCTGATGCATGTAGTTTGTGGATGTACATCTCTTTCTATGCTTGGATAACGCTTTGAAAGTTATTTTATGAAAGAACTAAAACCAAGTAGAAGTTCTTAGAATGGTTGTTTCAGATTGATTGTGATGATATATGTTGTGTCTTGAAAGCAGTAGGGTATCGGAGTGGGTTGTTCCTGTTCATGAAGGTGGATTTAAAAAATAATTTTTAGTTATTTACCAACGGAAAAAGAAGTCCGTAGGTAAATTTATTAAATTTATCGACGAAAATTCTGTTAGTAAATTTACCGACCAAACATACATAGAATAACCGTCAGTATATTCACCGATGGTATAAAATTTTCGTCGGTAAATTTATTGATGGCCATTTCTCTAACGCCTTTTTGCGTTGGTAAATTCCATCACTAAACAACCTTTCTGATAGAATATTTAAACTTCCGTCGGTAATTTTTCGTTGCTATTTCTCCATTTTCTTGTAGTGACTGAGGGATAAGAAATCGTAAAACTTGCCCACTTGATCAAGCTTTTAGCGTTGTTATCGAGGAGTTAGTAAAACTTTTTAAATTCATTTGTTTAAGGAATTGTTTCCCTTTCTTATGAATGTGATACCCAATTATAAGAAAATTAAAAAAGAAAAAAGAGAAAAGGAAGTTTAAGCACAATGTAGAAGATACATCAATTTGGATATTACAAGGCAATTATGAGGAATCCAATAAGTTAAATGTCAAGAAGAGATAGAAAGAAAAATGATGGAGGAAATACATTATAGAGAGAAAAGGACCCTTACGAACTTCAATGAAGCACAATTTGGTTGGAGAAGTCATCATCTTATTTGGACACGTATAATTCGGGAGGCAGAATCACCCAGATTTCTGTTGGTCTAATAATGTAAGGACTCACATAGGACACCAAGACCTATTAGGATTTTAGCAAGATGAGTCCAGTTCACGGGATTCTAAATTGGACAAGATCATAGATAAGCTCATGAACATGGAAGAGGCCCAGGCGAGACTGGAAGAGAAGTTTGAGCAAGTAACAGAAGACTATGCCTCTTTTATTCACAACCTAAAGGTTCAAATAAGCCAGTTTTCCAGTGAATTTTGTAAGAGAAGTGTGGAAAACTTTTTGCGCAACATGGAAGTACATCCAAGAGAGCAATGTAAGGTTATCACACTTAGAAGTGGGAAAGAGCTAGAAGAACCACCGAAAAGACAAGCTGAAACCCACCTTGTAGAAGACTAAGAGAATAAGACAAATGATGAAGAAAAGAATGAGAAATGTCCTTATATTCCTCCTCCACCTTACCCACCAAAAATAAAATTTCCATAAAGACTTTAGAAAAATGAATTGGATACATATGCAAAGTTTGTAGAAAAGCTAAAGAAATTGCAAATTACCTCGCCCTTCATGGAAGCTTTGAAGAGGACACTCACGTACACAAGGTTTCTCAAAGATATATTATCATCCAAAGTTCAAATTATCAACCAAGCGAACTTTGGACGATAATCATATGGTTGCCATGACAGAAAGTTATAGTGCCTTAATTACTAACCACTTGACCTCACAGTTGACAGATCCAGGGAGTTTTATGAAGCCTGTGTAGTTGGTATTTAAAGATTTTAAAATGTTTATATGACTTAGGCACAAGTATAAACCTTATGCCTTTGTCAATTCTTAGGGAACTGGGGCTAGGCAATGTGAAGCCAACTTATATGCTTATGCAGTTGGCAGATCAATTAGTAAAGAATTCGTTTGGCGTGGTGGAGAATGTGCTCGTAAAAGTGGATAAGTTTATCATTCCTGTGGATTTCGTTGTGTTAGACTTTGAAGTAGATCGAAACTACACACTAATTCTTAGCATATCAATTTTGAACACTGCAAGAGCTTTGGTAAATGTCCATGAAGACAACCTCATCCTTCGAATTGGAGATGAACAAGTGAAATTTCACATGAACAAGGAATTAAAGAATCCGATGGAGGGTAGCTCATTTATAAGAATTGATGATGTTGAATCTTTAAAAGAGTGAGAGGAAGAAGAACAGATAACAATGAACATAGAGCTTGATGAATATAAGGAAGTCTTTATTCATGGAGCGAAAGAAAGAGATGAGGGTGACTGAATAAGAACAAGAAAATATCACCCTCTTATAAGACAAATTGCTGGATTCAATACAAGATTCAGGGAGTTTCGTTATTTCCTATATTATTGACTGTTTGTTAGTAAAAAGGACATTGCTAAAGTTAATTGGTTATCTTAATTTATCAAATTTGTCCTTCTGATTATATTCCAATGTAACATCCCGTTTCCGTACTAAGGGTTAGAACCCTAGATTTTTGTAATTGAAAAATAGTAATAAGAGATTAGAAAAATGCATTTCATACTCATGCATGATGTTAGCATACACACATAAGAACTTGAAATTTTCACACGTTGCAATGACTGTTTATGCACTCACTTGACATTTTTCAAGTATAAATATTTTTTTAAGTGATTATGATATGAATAGTGAATATTTTGTCTTCAAAATTGATTTGGTGAATTATATTATTGATTTATAAATTTTGGCGAAAATTGGAGAATGTTCTAGAATTAAGGGTATTTTTGGACTAGGAAAAATACCAAATTGCAAGACAATTGATGAATAGTAACAGAAATAAGTGTCAGATGGTCGTAGAAACGATGAATGACATTAGGATTTAATGACTTACGTAATTGAAAATTAGGATTCAATTGGATTAGAAATTGGAGACAAATGGATTGGTTATTAATGAGGACCCATTAAGAACCACAAGGTGGTGACATATGGCAAGTGACAAGTGTCACTTACCATGCCACACACCTCACTCTCGTAACTTACCCTTGCAAGACTAATATTCATTTGTTTCTCAACTTTGGCTAAATGCTCTCTTTTCTTCTCTTCTTCATTTCGTTTTTCATTCTTCTTCTCCATCTCACAACATTTTCTCACCCACCTTATCACGTTGATTTTGTTCAATTCCTTTACCTTGTTTCTTTCAGAACATGTTATCTCATTCTTCATGTCACAAGAAAAACCTAATCTCTCCCTCATAAATGATGATGGTCGTGTGGTGTTGAGAAGCTAGGGTTAAGAGTGATTTGAAGATCTTAAAGCTTAACCAAGTAAGTAGTATGCTATTCTTTTTGATATGTTGAGTGAAACATGCATGATGATAGTAAGATGTTAAAAGATCATGAAATGGTGATGAAAACATGTTGAATCATGGATGAGAAAAATGAGCTTATATATGTCTTGTTTTTATGTATGTTGTGAGTGATAATTTATAAATTGTTAGAGAGATGATTTTGAGTTAGAATGATCACTGAAATGTTGTAGAATGTATGCATAAATTTATAAAGGGATGATAAATGTTCATGTTCTATTTTGAGATGTGATCGCATGGATTATTGGTAGCTATTATAAAGATGAACTAGAATGATTTTAAAGCCAAAGAAAAGGCTAGTGTATTGTCTTGAAATGACAAGAAGTAGGATGATAGTTTTGAGACAAAGTAAAGTAGAAAATGAAGTTAAATGTGTGCTGGAATATGTTAGATGGAGTGTTTTCACTGGACATGCATTTGTATTTTAGCTATATCTTGAACTGTAGACATCTAAATAGGATGATTTTAAGTTTATATTAAACTAGAGACATATGGATATATTTTTCATGAAGGAATCAAATTTTAATTTTGTCTTTAAGGGTTTCAAATTTTTGCTTGAAGTTGAGTACAGTGTGTTGTCGCGGTTTGGGAACAGTCTGTAGTATTTTAGGTATAAATTGCAGAATAGCAACCAAACTGCATGAAATTGGTGTCATTAGAAACTTAAGACATAAAGGAACATTTTTTTTAGAAGAATGTATTGCCTAAATACCTCATTTTCTTTATCAAAATGGCTATGTAAGATTTATCCAAAAATCTATTTTGAGAAAAGCTAGATTGATGCTTGAATAAGGAAGTTGCACGATCGTGATAGAGGAGGATCAATTGGTGGTTGCACGATCGTGACAGTGAAGGTGTACTGATGTTTGATAACTTTAAACACTCTTCACTCTTTTGACCATAACTCCTTCTCCGGACCTCCGATTGACTTGAAATTTGAACCACAAACTCCTCACACATTGCCCATCCTCGCTACCAAATTTCATTATCATCTGAATTCTCTAAGAAAGGAATTGATGATGGATAGGAAGATCAAGTATCGCAAGATATTATATATGAATGTATCTCCATTTTGAAGTTATGAGTTGTTAATGTTATAAAAGTGTTCTTAGAAATGGTAATATGATTGTAAGGAGATGAGCAATGTGTATCAAGTAAGAATGAATGAGAGTTTGGATATTGTGTGATCATATAATGTTAGAATAACATTGGTGAATGATTGATTGTTGATATTATAATAATCAAGTGTATTGAGCTATGAACCTTAGTGTATGATTGACTGATGAACTTAGAATAAATATGTATCATTGAGGTGCAAACCTAAGTTCAAATTAGACATATATGAGATTTGAAGTATGAATGATCATGAGATGGGAATAAAGCAAACATACTCAGAATAGTCAAATTGAACATGCATTATACATAACACATGTACATATATGTACGATTGAGTGTTTATGTGATTGTGCAATTAGCAATGTGTGTGCAATGTGTGTATTGCATGATGTGGATACACAGGATAGAATCTTAGCATCAAGACATTTCCAGATCTTGGGAGCAAATGCTAAACTGGAGCGTACTGTGAGTCGACATAGATAGTCATATTTTCATTGTTTGTTCTGTTTTAAATTTTTGTATTAAATTACTACTGATATGATTGATGTGAATGTGTTGATTCCGGACAATAAATCTCTGAGGCATTTGATGCATGTAAAAATCATTGGAAGTGCTCCTTGAGTGTGAATTTGAATGAATAAGTGATACTCAATATTATTGTTGAATGCCGGACCAAGGTCCGGTGATAAATGTGAATGTGAATGTGAAACTGAAATCAAGTGACTAATTGAATATATGTGAATGTGATGCATTTTATTACATGAATGCATGACAACATAAAGGTAGGTGTAACCAGAGTGACCAGTCTAAATGAGCTTAAAGCTCGGAATATACATAAGAGCCACAGGCTCAGTTGTTAATGTGCCCGGTATCCATAAAGGGATATGGGACAATTTCAGAAATAAGCCCGGTATCCACAAGGGATATGGGCCAGTAAAACGGTACTCAATCACAACAATAACAGTTGAAAGTGAGTCTCATGAGCATTGTATATGCATCTGATATGTATGAATTAAATGGTTGAAATAAATAGTTTGGCTGTTCTGAATGTGAACTGTGGAATAAGTGATCAAAGTGTTATGTGATGCTATATGATTATTGGTGAAATGATGGGTATTATATGATGACATGAAGTGTATGTGAATTTGAAGTATGAACTGTTGTGTTATGTGAATAAGTGAGCAATTAAGGATGGCCCACTTATTGAGTTCGCAAAACTCAACCCAAAAATTGCAACATTTTTTCAGGCTTATAGAAGATCCCCAATTAGACAAATTAGAGTCTAGCCACTACATTCGAGTAAGAGATAGAGGTCGAGATCAGTTCGCGTCTGCATAGATTTTTCTATTATTTTTTAAAAAATATATTCTGCAATTATTGTACCACGTGTATTTGAATAATTCTATTTGGTAATGACTTTCCAAATTGTAAATGAGATTAATCAATGAGTGTAATAAAAATTGTGAATATGATGTTAAAAAAAGGGCCCAATTTGATTAGTGGTTTTTCTGTAATATGCGGGTGATATTTGAAAATTTTGTAATGAGTTCGATTGTTTGACTGTCCTAGCGCACCACCCTTGTAGAGTGTATTTACGAATACCATCAGTATGTTCGGGGATATGCACTATAAGAGTGAGGTGCTACATCTAATATGTAGCTTATTTACAAGCGACGAAGCTGAAATTGGGCAATACAGGTGAAAGCAAGGCACTCATAATTGATCCTAGCTGAGTTTCAAAAGATGCCAAGTCAAGCTAATGACCATAAATTAGCACATTTGGTAGTTAGATTGAAATTGTTGTATAGTTAGGTTTGGTTTAAATTCTAAAAATAAGTTTTGAATGATTTGGGTTGCTAATTCTCTTATTTTCTTTGAAGCAATTATAAGATAGGGCACCAATTATGGGAATCAAGTGTATTTGGTTTCAGACTCCAATGCCATCACCACCTCAATCACCATGACGGGTTTTTATGCTCTAACCTATCTTTTTATTTTTATTTTTATTTTGTTCTTATGTTTTTCTTGCTATTTGTTTTTATTCCCACCTTGTATGTTATTCATCCTTCTCACACTAAGGACAATGTGTTGCCCAAATGCAGGGAGGGTTCCGTTGTGTGCATTATATGTTTTTATTTTGAATGTGAATTTTGCACATTATATGTTAGTTTTGTTTAGGTTTGCATAATGTGACTCATGTGATTGTATCAATGGCTAGGACTTAACAAAATCGGTTTAGCTTTGAACATAGTCTTTTAGGTTACGAAGATTTATTAGTTTGTGAAATTAGTGTCCTAGGTTTCTTTGGTTAAATATGCGTGTTAATTAGGATGTGATGCTAGTTTGTTCACCCTAGGAATTTGGGACATTCATTTATAATTTTAGCTCAATCGAATAACCAACATCGTAAGTATCTTTTCATGAGAATGATTAGCTAAAGAAATGGGGTAAGTAAGAAAATATTTTTAAAAAGTGTGTTTTTGTTTAATAAATAACTACTCTATTGGCTCTTTTTGAAACAAATCGGGTTATGAATAGAGCTAGTAGCTAGTTGAGAATGTGATCTAGTAGAGTAACCGGGGGATATTTATCACAAATGCTTGCCTTCGTGTCAAAAGGCTATAATGACATTCCAACCAAGCCTCTTAATATGACCTAGTTGAGTAACCAGGGGAAATTCATCACAAAGGTTTGCCTTCGCGTCAAAAGGCTAGGTTTATGTTAATAAAAACTAACAAAAATAGTGTGTTGTTTAATAAATCCTACTGATCTTTGTGAATAGCATGACTTCTCATGAAAGCTACTTAAGGATAGTTATAATTTTGATTGACTAACTAATTATCAATGTGTGTGTGTGAGTGATAAGAGTGAATGAATTTGACATTAAGTCTTGATTAGTATGCATATTTAGTTTGAAGTACTTAGACACATATTTCATAAGTTAATAAGTTAGGACAACTTGAAGGATTGTGTTTATAGCTAAATTTGTTTCGTGAAAATTCAATGCCATTATGCCATTATTGCATATGTGTAACACCCCACTCCCGCGTGACCAGAACCCGAAATCGTTGGTGACATCTGAGTCCTTGTCCCGCGAGGGTGGCGTGCTAAACACTCGATCACTCAGAAGTCGGTACATATTTTTTTTGCACAATATGCGGAAGACCATAATCAAATATGACATAAGCCCTTTTCAATAATACAGTGGAATTTACAAAATTCCTAAATGGCCATTTGGGCCCTTTCACAAATACAGAACACTTGACTACAAATTTATACCAGAGT
>JANZLC010040901.1:0-16998 GCA_026413385.1 Erythroxylum gracilipes
ACAATTTATTGTCTTTCGTTTGCAAATTACTAGATTTAATTAAATTGGTGAACAATTTGGTCCTTGAGGGAGACGACTTTAGAATATTTGCTGTGTGGATACTAGGACGAATCTGTGCACTTGCAGAAAAAAAAGATCAATCAGTTAGTGAGTAGATTCTTATCTAATTTAAGAAAGGCTCATTGGGAAGCATTGAAATGGATTTTGAGATACTTGAGAGGTACTTAAAAGTGGAGTTTGTGTTTTGGTGATGGTGAGCTAATTTTAAAAGGTTATATGGATGCAGATATGGATGGAGATCTTAATAGAAGAAATTTCACTTCTGATTTTCTGTTTAATTTTATAGGGGATCCATTTCATGACAATCCAAGCTACAAAAGTTCGTAGCTTTATCTACAAATAAAGTAGAGTATATAGCTATAGTGGAAGCTAGTAGGGAGATGCTTTAGTTGAAAAGATTCCTTCAAGAGTTGGATGTAAAGCAAAAAGACTATATAGTACTTTATGATATTCAAAGTACCATTGACTTGAGCAAAAATATTATGTATTATTCCCGCACAAAGTACATAGATGTCAAATATCATTGGTTGAGGTCTGTGATTGAGAAGCAATAATTGATGTTGAAAAATATTTATACAAACTTAAATGATGCTAATATATTGACTAAAATGGTTCTTAGAAGCAAACATCAGCTTTATAGTTTACTTGTCAGGATGTCTCTCAAGTAATTGTTGAAGTATAACATTTCTTCCCTATAATTAGGCTATAGGAGGAGATTATTAAGTGTCCAGCCCTATTTTAAAACCTCATTGATGATCGTTGACGCTTTTATGATTCGTAGGAATCACAAACAAATGAAGACAAGATGAATGACAGTTGGATGAAACTCTTATAGGGGAGACATGGTCTTGTAGGATGTTATATGCTCGTGTCCTTAATTTACAAAACCATGTGGATCAACTATGTAAGTCTCTAGAACTGTGTGACAGAAGCATGAAGGGCAAAGATATACATAATCATGTACACATCCGTTTCCATGACATACATCACTACGTGTGACGACCATGTAGCTCTGTGTAACTGTGTATATCTACAACTTAAGTAATACTAAAAGAGACACTATCACTTTCACGATCATATATGTGACCGTGTATAATATAGAAAACATATTTTGAGATATAAAAGAGTAAAAGACATATATTAGAGTATAGAGTGGTGGTCAGAAACTCCAAAAGGGAAGAAAGACAGAAAGAGAGATAGTAGCATAGGATTCTCATCTTTTTTTAATATTTTTGGGATTGGTTCATGTGTTTGTTGATTGATATATTAACTTTGAATTTCAATCCTGAAACTTTGTGAGACAATTTCAAATTATAGGGTGAGATATTAAACTTTGTAAATCTTTATTTGAGCTTAGTGGATTTGTTTGTTAGTTTGACTAGTAATTTTTCCCTCTACATTGAAGGATTTTTCATGTAAATCTCGGTGTTTGCTTCTTTATTAAGTTGTAATTCTCATACCGATATTTGCTTATTAAAATTGAAAAGTGTGTTATTATTGTTTTTCGTTTTATCTTTTAAAGAGTTGTGTTTTTGTCTGCCAACAAAATAATTAATTAAAGTTTAATACAAAAATATACTTTTTATACTTTTTTATTAACATGGTAAAATAGCGATAATGAGTTGAGACGATGATAACGAGTGACCATCCATGACTGGTGTGGTGACAGCAACGAGAGGGGGAGCAAGGGAGGTGTCCTCTCCTTCTTGAGACCTAGATCCAACTCTAGATCTGTCGACCCAAATCCAAATCTGAAGCAAGCGGTGACCCAAATCTATATTTGAGGAGAGCATCAAGCGGTGAAACCTATGAGAGATTTGGTAACCTTACTAAGACCCAGATATACTTCCTAGAACTCACACAAGCTCCATGGCTGCATTCATAGAGTTGGGTTCACCCTCCCTTTCACAAGCAGACTTTCCCAATCTCTCTAGAGAAATTTTCCTCGACCCACCAAATGGCCAGAACCTCAAAAAACCAAGTGTGGTTGGGACAAAACCGACTGACTCCCGAAGTGAGGGTGTTTGGCAGAAAAAATGACACACTCATCATTACAAGGGTACCCTAAAATATTATCAAAATATGTTGAAGGATGGTGTATAACGCCTCCAATTGAGCTCTTGAAGGTTAGGACACAAGTTTGGTCATCATCTTTGTTTAGGTTTTTCTAATCCAAATGACCAACCTTCCCAGCGGTAAAGGGATGGGCCAAAAATGGGCTGCAAAAAGTGATGATACATGAAGATGGTACATTATTATTCAAATTTTATGATGATTCTTGCTTGAATGAGATTATGGAGCAGGGTTCATGGCATTTTGGTGACCAACCATTGTTTATATAAAAGTGGTGGCTAGGAATGGAGACAGATCAGGGGTAGTTCAATGTTCTCCCCGTGTGGGTTCAGTTTCACAATTTATCGTTGGAGTTTTGGACGATGGAGGGTTTAAACTACTTGGCTAGTTTATTGGATAAGCCAGTGTGTATGGACATACAAATTGGCTCCATGGAAAGGATCTGCTATGCGAAACTCTGTATTGAAATATCAAAAAATGCTCCACTAATAGATTGTCTTCCTGTTATTCGGCTAGGAGATAATGGAGACTTAGAGAAAGCTAAAATCCAAATCAGTTATCCATGGAACCCTAGCAACTATGCTAGGAAATGGGTTCCTATGGGTAGAATCTTTCAAATGAGGTGACGTGATGATCTTCTTAATCCTACTCAGTTCGATCCTCCAAAGGAACATTCGAGTGCTTCAGAACTTGCCTCAAATGGGGATTGAGTTATACACATTGATGGTGAAGTCAGCCCACGAGTTCCTACTAAAAAAATGACCTAGGTTATAAACAATGGTAAGCAATTAGTTGTTTTGAGGACTGATAATGCTGTTGCAAATACTTCCCAGTCCCAAGGAAACTGTCAAATGGACTGTGCTCAGTTGAAGACTCCTTTCGAACATATTGAGATAACTAAAAATGTTGATGCTAAAACATCTCCGGATCAGCTTGCAAATGTAGAATAGACTGCTATAGACAACTCTTGTGTAGACAATGTGGAGAGTCCGGATAGTGGAGTGGATCACTTCACCTCATAATATTTGGAACATGATTAGACGGATTGGGCCAACACGTTGACTCCATCAACTGTTGGGCAAAATGAGATTTCTAAGGTGAAAAACAGACAACAATGGTAAACTTCAGTGGTAACTGTGTGAGAAGTCAGGAGACTGGAGTTATCATCTCTCATAATGTAGAACATCTTGGGCCAGAGCATGTCTTGTCATTAAATTGTAATTCTTCTACTTATATGAAAATAGTTTCCTTTCAGAAAAGCAATTCAGATTTGGCAGTTGAGGACTGTGATTTTCCATCAACTGCAGTCCAAGTCCTTGATATTTTAGGAGATTTTTGTGTGCAGACCAAAATTGCAAAAAGAAAATCAACAAGGAAGAGAAAGAAAAATCCCAAATACCAAGAATAGGGGGTTAAAAAACCTATCTTGGCATGCAATATTCAGCCCACTCTTTCCATGGAGATGAAGTATAAGTGGTATCTTTAGTGGATCTTTTTGTTGTCTATCTTGTAGAAAGTTATACTGCCTTACTTAAGGAGTTATTTGGTCATATTGAAAATATAATGGTAGGCTTAATGTCTTGATCTTCTTGTAATGTAAATATAGTTTTAACTATAGTAAAAATTCCTTTTACTTTAAAAAAATTATTATTTGTAACACTTTAACATTAGATCTACCGTAATTATTTTACTTTATCTAATTCAATATCAATCTAACTTATTTCATAAATAAAATGAGATGAATTAGTCAACCAAAAAATTTACCTACTGCATTTTCAAAATCTTGTTTTTAGAAGACATAGTTTATGGTTCAAAATGTTATAAATATTTCATTTATTTAGCTCCCCTTATAATTTTTATTCTAGGTTAACTCATAAAAAATACTCCCAAATTTGCGTGTATTTTTAAATTTTACTATATATTTAAGAATAAAATAAACGTATTTGCTCTTGGGAAATGTCAAGCAGAAGATGAGAAAAGAAAGATTATGACTTTTTCTTGGCCCTAGTAAAGAAGGGAATAATCCTAGTAGGCCAATAAGCTTTTCCATCATAATCTATAAAGTAATTACACTTTCTATTATATAAAAGAAATCATCAGTCACTAAGCATAAGATTTCAAATAATTAGATGACAAAATTGAAAATTAAATTAGTCAATTATGATTGAAACAGTTCAATGATAATTGGTCAACTTGTCGATTCTATATCTGCGTTTCTTCACTCTATTTTTGTTTCTTTCTTATACTTTTCTCAATACAATTATAAGAAAAAGAAAAGAGAAGGATGCTTTTGCTAACAATATGTTTGCTCATCCCCAAGTTCAACCCTTCATCCGATGTAGAAAACGGGAGCACTGAATGCCATTGATAAAAATATTCATCAGGATATTTTTTTTAAGTAAAGTAACTATTAAGATTTATCAAACCCTAAAAAATTAGCCAAACTCTTGATCCGTTCACTCTATACTTGATTTTCTCTAATGGTTTCAGATCAGCCTTATCACAGCAATATTTGTTAATCTTTGTTTTCGCAAGCATTACATTGATGAGAATTGATATTTAAGCAAAATGAGATTTATCAAAATGTAACCGTGCTAATATTAATTAGCTGAAATAAGTTTCTATCACTGAATAAATTTGTTTTGGAGGAATTAAATTAATTGTTTAGTTAAGAAGGTGAAAGATGATTTTAACTCTAAGTTATTTTAATATAGATTAAAATTATTTACTCTTTAACTATATTTTAGTCATTTCGCTTATTTTGTTATAAAGTGATATTTTAATTTTAATTTTAATTTTTTTTCATAACATTAATTAAATTATCATCTTTTAAAACAATTAATTATTATTATGTTATGTATGAGAGCCTGGATTTTTTGTATTAGTAACAAGAAATCTCTAGAAAAGTTCAATTATAATAAAGAGGAAGTTATAATACTTTTACAATTCTACATATATCCCCAATCACCGGTTTAAATTTTCAATAATTAAAACCACTGAATTAAGTTTTTTGGTTCCTTTTACATTTGTCAAATGCTTATAGAGCTATCTTCACCCGAAATGCAGAATAGATCACAAACTTAAGCCACCTTATTCGTGACAAGTAAACACTTAATGTGTATATAGACTTAGCTTTCATCAATTCCTTATAATTAATCAAGAAGGCTGAATTTTCGAAGGAGTAAACAAGGGATAGCATAAATCTGTGCACATATAGAGCCTAATAATTGACCGGTGTTCCTGGACATCTTCAAGGAGGTTTCAGTCAGAAGCAATCTCAGTTTGTCAGCAAGCACACATATACCGCACAAGTATGACTTCATATAAGACCCACTACAATGATTTAATATAAAGTATCTCCCTCTTCTCAAGGAAATTTCAGAGCAAAAAGAATTAAAATGAAGAGCTAGGCTATACTATGGACTGTAGTTTTAAATTGTATATCATTATCATAATTGTACTCGTATTACTTGTAATAATATCTGTATCATTTGTAAATTGTCATAATAACCTGCAGCCATAGTGTATCTTATATCTATAATCTTCTGTAATTTAAAACCTTGATTTGTCTTGGAAACCAAACAGAAAACCCTCAGAAAGTAGTTGCATACACCAATTTGATCACCTTCCATTAAACGACTTCTCAACATATCATAATATTTATGGTTCTATTCTATGCCTATGCCTCTCTCTCTCTCTCTGCCCCATCCTCTTTCATTTAGTGTTCAGTAGGTCTCTCATTTATGTTTCTTTATAATCTTATGTTCCTATACCATCTTGAAACCTAAAGGAGGGAACTAAGTTGGTTCTGGGAGACAGGTGGCTATGGAGAAATTTCCCCTTTGGATGTGGACTAGGCAAAAGCATAGTTTGAGTTCTAATCTTCAAACATCAACCAAACCTCTACATGATGATTCATGGGAAGAGCAAGCTTTTGCAGAAGATGCAGCAGGTCCACTTGGAGGGTTTATATGGCCTCCAAGATCCTACAGTTGCAGCTTTTGTAGAAGAGAATTCAGATCAGCTCAAGCTCTTGGTGGTCACATGAATGTCCACAGAAGGGATAGAGCTAGACTTAAGCAATCTCCAAATCCAGACAATGAAATTCTTCACCATGAACATCCTAATCATCTTAATAATCCTTACTCTTCTTTGGGTTTCCAATATTCTCCTCATATGCATACCTTGGTTTATAACCATAACCCTAATAATTATGTCCATGGAGCTATTCCATCATCATCTTCCCCATCTAGGGTTTCATCATCAACACCTACTCAAGAGAATGTCTGTGTAAAATCCTTCTTCCCCATGTCTTGTTCTCCATCCCTTATTGACAAAGACAAAACTTCTCCTAGATCTTCCTCTTCATCGCTGGAAAATTTACCTCTACCTGATAAATATTGCCATGTCTCTGATCCACAGAGTGACGGAGACAAGAATTGTAGAATTGTAAAATCCGGCCATAGCGACAAAGTAGATTATGTGAAGCCTGATTTGTCTATGAGTTTGAATCTGTTAGTTCGAAGAACTCGCCCAGCGAGCTCTGGTGATGAACATGAGGAGACTATAGGCTGCAAGAGAAGAAGAACAGATGCAACATCACTACCTTTGTTCCTGAAGTCAAATTCAGTTGATGAACATGGCATCCAATCTGAGGTAAAACTTAGCCCTTGCTCCATTGAAGAATTGGATCTTGAACTCAGGCTTGGTGAGATTCCTAAAGTATAGTAGTTGAAGAAAACCCCAAGTTGAATGGATATACTACCATTTCCTGGTTTCTTCTTCATTATATTCTTTAACTATCTTGAAAGTTTGAGACTTGATATAAAATGTATAATTGGGATACGTATAAACAGCCATTGTTGGTTCCATCGAAACATTACGATAGTTTATAAACATGAAAAACCAGGAATGGATACCGATAATTTCCATAAGTCTCAAGTTTAGTTAGTTTTTTTTTTCAGTTATATTACAAGCTTTTGAGATGCATAAGGAACAGATTTTCTATCCCACTACCCTTTCTCCAATTTTTCCATCTCATGGGCATTTTACTATATAAACTTACTTAATTTATGAACAGAATTAACCTTAGTTTAGGATTTCGATAAAGACCAATGTTCCTACATTAATTAATTGCTGAATCTTGTCCGGAAGAAAGGCTAACATGGAATTTCTGCTTGAGATCAATATTAGGAGCTTAGAATAGAGATGTACTTAGGGTATGAGTTGGGTTGAGACTTGAGAGACAGAGGAACCGAGTGAAAACTGCATGGGGAAGTGTAAAGCACCTTTTCCCATTCAGTACCTCACTGACAATCTATCAGAAACTAAACTAACCAACAAAACACACAGATTGGTTCTCAAAAGGACACATAAATCCGGATGCATCACAACATCGATTCCCTTTTTTCTTGTAACTATTAGATCAGATCTGTGTAGTTTCAATAACTCTTTCTTGTTCATAATCCCTCCAAAAAAGGGTTCCTATCAACTCCGGGAATCGCCACATTTAAGTATTCTCTATTATGCTACAATATGCTTTTTCTGAGTCAGGAGAATATTATGCCATAAGGGCTATCTACACTTCTTTGTTCGTTTCTTCTGTGAGTACAAATTAGTTGTACACCCCATGAATAATGTAATACCAGGACAATATTAAATACGATTAATTAAGCTTCACGGATAGAGAAAAAGGAAAGAATATAAAGGACTGGTTGGAGAATAGAATATGGTTATATAGTGAAACCCTAAAAGTAGGTGTGATGAATGGGAGATTCAAACACATTTCTACAAGACTATAACCATTGGTTCAAGTAGTATATATGAACCTATTTCAACTTTCTATTCATAACATTAGACGGTGCTATTAAAGTTTTAAATTGCAGATTATGAATTATACTATAGTATCAAATTATTGTAGTAATGACTGCGAATTACAACAAATTGCAATAACAATATGGACTACTCTTTGGAAGTAATCTTGACAGGCCTAAGGGAACTAAAAAAGAGATCACATAGAAGGACGTGAAGTCTCACACATCATTTAGTTTGCTTCATAGGTTAAGAGTTAAGACATACATATTAGGGAAGAAAAAATATAGACATCCTCTATAGTTTAAGAAAATTTTAAAAAATCATAATCTTTAAATTCTTGAATTATTTTTATAGTTTTCAATTTTTAGAAAAATTTTCTTTTAATTTCTATTAAAAAATAACAACAAAATACACGTGTGATAAGCATCATATGTAAACTAATTAAATATTATTGATATAACAACTCATCTTAACTCTTAAACATGATATAAACTAATTAAAACTTGATTTAAGTCAATAATTTAAGGTAATTATAATAAATTAATAGTTTAATTCATATTTAATTAATTCAATTTAAGTTTAAGAGTTGAGTTAAATGATCATATAAGTATAATTTGGTTAGTCTTGTGATTTAAACTGATTAAAATTTGGTTTAAGTTAATAATTTAAGATAATTATAAAAATTACTAATTTGATTTAGATTTAATTAATTCAATTCGAATTTAAGGGTTAAGTTAAATCATATATAGGCATCATTTGATTAGTCTCATTCTTTTTGACCTCAGTGGAAGAGAAAGGGTTTTCATAGTTAAAAATTGCAATGACTTTTTTCAAAAATTTTAATTTTATAAACTGTATGAAAATTTGATGATTTTTACCCTTTCATATTAATAAAGTATTATTTTTCACGTGAATGTTGGTATTGCGATGCTTGCATGTGAAGGAAATGGTAGATTCGTGTAGAGACGTGAGAGGAGTGAACCACAGAGGAAAGTGGTCTAGTTTGTCTAGGCCTCTGCCAAGGTCCGAATCTGTGTAAAGAAGGGTTTATTGTGAATAGGCTAAAAGGGTTTTGTCTTTATCAAGATCATGAGTTGGATAGGTGAATTGGCTTAGTAACAACTAGCTTGCGAGGTCTGAGACATACAGAGAGGTCTCAAAGAAGTACAATGTGGGTAGTGACAGAGAGTGCACATGGGCAAAGGATGTCGTGTTTCTATTTCTTTAAGGAGGTTGCCTAGGATTATGTGAAGGGAATTGACAAGTTTTCTCAGTTCCAAATCATAGTTTTAGAATGAGAATTCTGTAACCCCGTATTGGTAGCACAGTTAATTTTTTGGGAGGGTAATTGAGGTCAAGGACACAGGTTCGAATCTTAGCAGCGATAGTATGGGAGTTCATCCAATGTAGTGGCTCCTTGTACGCACCGAGTACTGGGCCGCTCTCTTGAAAGACTGGCTGAAATTAAACCATGATTCAATCCTCCAGCAATAGTCGGGTCTGCGATTGAGAGCCCTAAAAAGGTCAAAAATGAGAATTCTGTAGGAATAATTATTCCATGGTGATTGGATTGGTACTTTGAAAGTTAAATTGTTTACTATTATTTTGACAACTAAGGGTGTTTGCATGGGAAGACGTTCGCTTCCCAAGACACCTCTTAAGCCTCTTTCTCTCGATATCTATACTCGTAACATAAAAACCTATAATAAAGTAGCCATTATCAAGACCATCAACAAAATGATAAATATAATTTAATAGATCCGAGTAAAATCAAAATTATCATTATAATTTAATAGATCTGAGTAAAATCAAAATTTTAACTAATGTTTTAAAAATTGAACTAGATTAAACCAATAAGATAAGATATTTGAAGTTTAAAAATTTTAATCGGTATAAAATCGGCTAAAGATTAAATAACACTACAGAATTTAAAATATGATTGAAAGAGATTGCTTTTATCTATCAAACAATTTGAAGTTTTTATTTTAGTTTATAAAAATTTATTAATTAATAAAAATTACCATTAATTAATAAATTGATCGATTTTAATAACAAGAATTATTAAAGTAAATCAGACTGAAAAATTAAATAGTTCAAGATTTTTACGATTAAACCAGTCAATTCGATTAGATTTTTTTAATCACTTATATAAAAATAAAAGAATACATTTCTTTCTTAATCTTTGCACCTTTGGACTTTTAGGAAACGTTTGAAAACAAACAAGCCCAGAAATTTTCAGACATATATTCTATGCTAGATGGAACAAAACTATGGTGTAGAGAACTAAGTCACTAACCCATTTTATATGCTTTGTGCTTGATTTGCTCATTATAAGGAGTACAATCTCCATCTACACCATTTTCTAATTATACAATAAAGTACAATAAATTGTACTTCGAGATCTATCTACAGACCTTTATGCCTTTGGGCTTGGAAAGTGACGTTAATGCTTTTACCATCCAAATTCACAAAAGAGTTTCATACTAACTTTGATCAAGTCACTTTATCATTATAAAGTAAAGAAAATGAAGCAGATTTACCAGGACTTATAGACAAAAGTAAACGTTAACTATTCAATAAACTTTCACAACATAATATATCTATTTCTTCTTCTAGTTTCTACATATCTATTTCTAAAAATTTAAATAACCTCCTAATCTTAAAAGTTATTCAAATTTTGTGTCTACTGGATTAAATTTTTAGACAAGATACATACTCATAATAACATGTTAAGGAAAGGTTAAATTGTGTATTGAATGTAGGACGCTTAAATGGTTGTAAACAGTGACGAAGTTAGGAATTTAAGATAGAGAGCCCAAATATTTAAGTTTTCAAATCTTAGGAGGCCCAGTGCATCACTGGATTCCAAATAACTCTGTCGATGTATATATATATATGTGTGTGTGTGTGTGTGTGTGTGTGTGTGTGTTAAAAGTATAAAATATTTAATTTTTATAAATCTTGGGGGGCCCAGTGGTGTAAATCAGGAAACATTTCATTAGAAGTTGTGTTCGAAACCTTAAAACTAAAATTAATACTGTTAATATTAAAACTTTTTGTTAGTTAATCATGCATAGGATTTTAATTACATTGGTGATGTTTTAATTTCAATTATACTTTAATTAGGAGATTTTGAACACAAACTTAAAGTAATTAAACTATTGAAGAATAAGCTTCAGAACAATATTACATCTCAAGCTACCGTATATCATATTTCAATTAAGAGCATCTCCTACGTTACTTAACCATTGCAGTCAGAGAATTCATATTTGATAAAGCAAACACACGCAAGAGAGGGTGAATTGTGTGTGACTTAAAAAATATGCAAGTTACTTTCAATTCATATAAAGATAAGAGCCTGTTAAAATTTAAAAACAATTTAAAATAGAAGGTGCCTATTAAAACTGGAAAGAACCTATTGCAAGTTGAAAATAGATGGAGCCTATTATAAAAGTGAAGGAGCCTCTTGCAAAAATGAAAACACACATAGTATAGTGTGAAAATTTAAAAGTTAAAAAAGAAAGAGAGGAATGATGCAGTAGATTTATACTGGTTCGACTTATAACTCAAACCTACGTCTAATTCTCAAGTATCCAACTTGAGTGTTTCACTAAAATATCAAGTAGTAATTTGACGAGCCTCTTCAAGCTTGTGAGTATATATTTTTCAAGGTTCTCCAACCTTTCCAAACTAATAGTATTTAGCTAGCCTTTACAAGCTCTCAATAAATGAAAATGTAATTTACTCGATATGAGCTTCGATGATCTATCTCAAAAAAAATCACCTTCTAAAACACAAAAGATTTGACAATGATATCACTTTCAAGAGAATTGATGTTGTAGATGTATTTCAAGAGTCTGATAAGTTTTTGCAAAAGCAATGGCTCTTTCTTAAGTAGGCATTTCTTTCAACTAGCCGTTGCTTCACTTACATCCTTAATCAACTAGATAGATTTAAATTGAATAACTTTGATGTCATCTTTGTCAAAAATATTCTAGTAATCACGGGGCTAATATACGACCTTCATAATTAGTAGGATTCTTTCAGATAAACCATTTATAGTAAATTAAGTTTATAAAGAAGGTTTCTACAAGAAAGAAAGCGTATTTCTTATGATTTTGTTCCTATTGAGAATTAGATTGTTACTTGTATATGGAAATAAGTCCAATTTAAATTTTGAAATATTATAAGGTTATCACTTATCATCAAAATTATTAATAATAACCTTTGAGCTAACAATCTCCCCCTTTTTATTATGACAAATAATAATAAATATATTTTCAAATTTTAACTAATAATGAAGGGTTTCAAAAATACATGTAGACTTTATAAGTTCTTACTAATTAGAAGGAGCCTATAACAAATCATTGATTAAAACTTCATAGATTCAGTTAGTAACATGTATCACAGATTCATCACGCTCACAAATTATGTAAGTAAAAGTCATACAAGTATATCATACATCTTTCAGCAAAATATATTGTCATCTTAATTCTCCCCCTTTATCATTATCAAAAACTAGAGGGAAAAGAATGAATCAGGTAAAAATAGCAACAAAGTTATTAAAGAGATATATAACATATCATGCTCAAAATCATGCAAGGCAAAAATATATCATTAACTTTTTACTCTCCCCTTTGTCATTATAAAAAAATATATCTACTCTCCCCCTGCATTAAAGCTAAGAATTCTTCACAGAAGGATGGATTAGTAGTACCAAATATTATGTCATCAACATATATTTGTACTATAAGTAAATCATTCTCCTTTCTCTTAATAAATAAAGTCTTATCTACTTTTCCTCTTTCAAAGTTATTCTCAAGTAAAAAATTACTTAACCTTTCGTACCATGCTCGAGGAGCCTGCTTTAGACCATACAAGGCTTTAGATAACTTTATCACGTAATCTGGATAATCTTTATTCTCAAAAATTGAAGGTTGCTTAACAAACACTTATTTGTTAATGTATCCATTTAAGAAGGTGCTTTTGACATGCATTTGGAATAACTTAAATTTTCTATAATATGCGAAAACAAGTAGAATTCTAATCGACTCTAACCTAACAACAGGTGCATAAGTCTATCAAAATCAATACCTTTCTATTGATTACAACCTTGACCTACAATTCTAGCTTTGTTTCTTATCATCTTACCATTTTCGTCATAAAAATCTTCAAATTTTCTTCCATGATCAATCAGAATAGATGAAATGTAATACCCTTTTTTAATCTGAAATTTTTTGCAAAACTCCATCTTTTCTTTCAATGTAATTGAAATGTGATATTTCACTTGTCATATGTCTTAAACACCCAATATTAACTATCCGTTGATTTTCTTTTGTCTCTGTTTTGAAGCATATCTGCAGAAAGTATTATCTCATTTTAGATACCCAAATTTTTTGGGTCCTTTTAGGTTAGTAGTTTGACCTTGTGATCTTCAAAAATACATTTGAGATAATTTACTCATTCTACGAAAGTTATAAGAATGACTAATATGACCATCTTTTACCTCACCCCTAGCCCAGCCAAGTTATAGCCATGTTAAGAACTTTTGATTTGTGTTGTGCATATATGTTTAGTAGTATATTCAAGATTGAAGAGCAAGCATATGGTAGAGCATTGCATTGTTTGAATTTATGAGAGTTAAACACATATACCACAGTAGAAGCACAAAACAGATGAATGAGAATTGATATAATTTCTCCCATATATCAGGTTCCCGCCATTTTAGCTATAGCTATTGTTGGATTTGACAAAGAAGTTCTTGTATGGCCTGATGTTATTGTTTTTATTTTATCCTATTTCGGTCTTATCAAAAATGCATTTGCCACTACCAAGCAATGGATGAAGGTTGTTCCTTCCATCAGCGAAATTTGCTAGATCTTATTTTAGAGATAAGATCTTTCCAGCACTTTTCTCTTTCTCAAGTTCTAAGGTGGTGACTTTTTCTTCTAACTGTCTCACCTTTTCATAAACATTTTTTAGCAACGTATTTTCCAACTCAGCCACTCTTTCTTCCATAACTTCGTTTTCAGAGACCTTTTGCTTATAATCAACCTCAAGAGACATATTCTTGGTCGCCAAATTCTTATTCACAAATTTCAATGATTTTGTCTTACTCTTTAGAGATGCATCATTACTCTTGGACTTCTAACTTCTTTGAAATACTTCACTGTCAACTTTTTGTACTGATCACATAATTCATGATATGCATTTTTCAATTCATCAACTTCAATATCAAAGTCAGAATAATATACCTCATCATCTCCTGATTTAACCGTAAGACAGACGTTATTAACTTCTTCAGGCTCTTCTTCTTCAAAGCTTTCAAAATCCACATCTGACCAGGTTGCTTTTAGTGTCATTCCCCTTCTGTAGGAGGATCCTTTATCTCGCCTAAGCTAGGTTTCATGGATCATCAAGTTTCCTTGTAGTTAGTCGAGTGAAATAGTGTTTAGATCCTTTGCAGTTTCTAGAGTTGTCACCTTAGGTCTCCATTCCTTTGGTAGTGACCTTAGAATCTTCATTACAAGCTCATCATTGGGATATATCTTTCTCAAGTTCTTTAAGGTCGTGATGATGTTGTTAAACTGTCCGAAGAATTCATCTATAGTTTCTCCCTATTTCATGCCAATAGTTTCATATTGATGCACTAAAAGCTTATTCTATGTTTCTTTACATCATTTATTCCTTTAAAGGTGACTTGAAGTTTATCCCACATTTATTTTGTTGTAAAGCAATAGGATATCTTTCCATATTTTTCTGGAGAAAACGCACATATCAGATGATGTTTTGCTTTAGTGTTTAGTTGTGCATTTCTTCTGTCAGCATCAATTCATACTTCTACGTTATCGGTAGTGGGAAGTGTAGCTCCAACTTTGATGGTTTGCCAGACTTCGATATCTATAGATTGGAGATAAATGGTCATTCTCTCTTTCCAATATGAGTGGTTGTTTCCATTGAAGTAAGGAGGCTTTAAGATGGATTATCCTTCAAAACTTCTCAAAAAGTTTGTTGATAGGATGGTTAATTTTCACTATTTTGATTTCTAATTCCCTTTTGTTGAGTGCAAATGCAAATTGAGTTCAACCTAATATACTTACTCATCTTTTGTTATTAGGGAGTCTTAAGCATTATTGGAGCTAATTATGTAGTAAAATAGTCATGAAATGGACAGATAAGGAAACAGATATAAGCTGGCAAATGTGTTGCTGACTAAGCGTGGGCACGTGCAAAGAAAAAGATTATCTGCAAAATCAGATTTGAAATCAGATTCGATCCACCTAAGATCTTCATGATTTTGGGAATCAAGTTGTTGTTTTATTGATGGGGATCTGCAACCTGAATATGTGGGAAGTGTATCTGTAGAAGATTATGATAGGACGGAAAAGGCAAGACATTGAAAATCATTAAAGAAGACAATCATTGTTCATGTTAGGCATTAATATTTCACGTTTCTGCATAGTTTCTGGTTTTTGAAGGATTTTTTGTATTTTTCTGGAAAAAGACCAGGAATGGAGACTTTGTATTTTGCTATTCTTCTGCTGCTTTTTACTTTTGTTATGAGTAGCTAAATCTTTCTTATTATCATCTAGTATGTGTGAGATTTCTAGATAAAGTTTGTTTCATTGATGAATATTCAGTGTCTTCCGAATTGCTTTTCATAATTGAATTAATTGATTTCTAGGGTGCGTAACTAGGAATTGATTTGTTTAATTTATAGTCAGGTTAGTAAAATTTGACGTTCAGTTTTGCTAATCCAAAGCGGTAATTAGGATTACCGTCTTTACGTGAGAGTTTGGAAATTCTAAGAAGGTGCTTAACTTGATTAAATATATGTCATACATTTGTTGTCTTGTTCATTGGTTTATTAGTTGTTAAAGCTATTAATCAATTAAACTTAAGATCGTATCTAAGTTGTTGACTAATAAGAATATTTAGAATACATATTTCTATTTAGTTAATATTAAGAGAAAACATAACCCAATGAATGTTTGTTAATGGACTGAATTTTATATCGAGGATCCATATTAGTTTGATAATGTAGGTGACCCGAAACCAAGGTATGTTTACTGAATTTTCAGATTTAATTATTTTTGTTAATTTTCAATTTCTAAAAATTTTAATTTCTCAAAATTACGTGAATTAGACTCCCCCCCCAAATTTGTTTCAGTTTTAAACTCGTATAACTTTTACTGTTAAAAATGCCTTGTGGGAACGATCTTAACTCTTCATTAATTACATTTTTTCATTGCTAGCGTTGGTATTAATTTGGTTGCAGGTGACAACAGTACCAAATTTTGGCACCATCGCTGGGCAATTTCTTGACGGTTTTTCTAGTGATATTTTTGTTTTTGTTTTTGGTTTCATTGCTCTTGGTTACCTTATCTTCTGATTGTTTTAGTTTCACAGCTTTTTTCGATTTTTCGATCTTTTAGCGACATGGCTCACTATCAGCATGCTTTTGATTCTGATTTTTCATATTATCCTTATTATGACGATGAGTTTCTGTTTGTTGCTACTTTTAGGTTTGACCATCAATTGGCAGATTTCACATCCATAGTCGCGCAAGTACCGAGAGATAACCAACAAGCTAAGGTATGTAAAGTTTGCTCATTTTTGGATTATCCTTTTTGTACGTGTCCTGTTTTGAAAGATACACAGTACAGATTTGCTTCTTCACAGAGCTACTATCAAGAACAGTCCTACTTCCAGCCAGAGCCTCCACCTCTACCATCACCCCCACAAGCTGATGAGATGTCTTTGGAGGAGATCGTAATAAGTTTGGCGATGAGCACTCTTCAATTCCAGCAGGAAACAAGGAGTAGCTTGAAGACCTTAGAAGATCAATTGAGCCACTTAGCTAATGTGGTAGGGAGCATGGAAGCCCAAGTGTCTGCATGTTGGGCCCCACACCTCACCTTTCGTATACCCTGGCGTATGTTTGTGGGTTATACCACAACACCATAACTTTAATTGGTATTGTCCTCTTTGGCCACGAATCGAACTCGTGACCTCAAGGTTTTGTTGCTTTTGCGAGGTGTGCTTGCAAAA
>JANZLC010040987.1:0-16984 GCA_026413385.1 Erythroxylum gracilipes
AGAAAGGTAAGGCAATGAAGAGGAATGCCATGGAATGGAAAAGAAAGGCTGTGGAGGCAACCGCTAATCCAAGTGGGTCGTCTTACGTAAATTTGGACAAGATAATCGAAAATGTTCTATGCCACTCATCAACCATAATCAGCCAGTCTCCCGCTGAATGAGTTTTACTGTTTTAGTAAACAAATTAATCTTTTGTATTAATTATAACGTGTAAGAAATGTTCTCATTACTAGCAATATAATTGTATTTTTGGTACCCTAATATCATAAAATACTTTTAAGACAATTCACCGTAAACACAAGTCCACCTAACAATTCTTTTTGTTAAATTAATTTTTTTTATGTTCAGAAATCTAGAGAATACATAATATTAAGTTTGATTAGAATTGTCATGAAGGTGATTTCCACCTCTTTTAAAAATAACAGATAATAACTATTATAACAATAATTTGTAATCCCGGAAAGAAGATGAAACTCGTATAAATTCAATAGGGAAAATTCACATGGAATTCTAACAAAGAAAAGATTGACAAGAGCAAATTGAATTGAATATAATACAAATTTTACTATGACATGTGTTAATTGTAAAAAAGAAAAATCTACAATTTACTCAAATTGTCGGGGAAAAGTTTCAATTTGCGACGGAAAAATATCATTTGGTAAATATGGAGGGAAATCATCTCGACAAATTTTCCGACGGAATATAGCGACGGTAGAAAATTTATGCCGGTAAAGAAAGCGGCAATGCTTAGCGGATTAAATAAGTTTTGAGTTTACCGATGAAATGTGTTTCTGTCGATAAATTAAAAACTTATTTAATCCGCCAAGCATTCCCGCTTTCATTACCAACGGTAAATTTTAGAGGTAAACATAATAATCATAGGTTCATTACTTCTCTTTGGTTCTGTAAATGTGAACGTGGTTATGTAAATGTGTTGACGGTGAATTACTTTTCTTTGGTTCGTTTGAAGTTATCTTTGAATGATTGAACGTACGTATGGAGCACGAGTATGAAACTACGATAACTTAGAAATAATAGATAGTGGTTGTGATATGAGGATATTCATCTTGAACCATTATATGTAGAAAGGTTAGTTATGCATCGTGTGCTTTATGTGTCTCACACTATAACCAAAAATTGATAAAACAAAATTTCACGAGAAATTTGGCATCTGTGATCAAAAAATTGCTCTGAAAAGAAATGGAGATGATATTTTGTAAGAAACCAAAAGATGCTAATGTGATATGAGGAAATTATGTAGTGACCATGGAGAGGTGCCAGTATAATTTATATTTAAGTGATTAATTTTTTAAATTTTTTAATTAAGTGTCTAAATTTTAAAGAATCGAATAATTTAGTTTATAGGGTTGTTGGTCGTTAATATTTTGTTGATGCTATAGATGAAATATGTAAATTTTGATTTTTAGATGATTTACGAGATATTTTTTACATCACTTTTTAAACAATTTCTCATAAAATTTTGAAGTGCTTTCACAGTCCATTTTTGGGCAAAGCATGATTACAACATTAAATGCACCACTGATTGTCAAAAAGTTCCTTATGAGAATGCATATAAGTAAAATGTCTGTGTATGCCACCATAGGTACCAAATCTGAAGGTAATCTTAAAAATATTGTAATCCTCTTCTTTCTGATGATGTTTTTCGGATGATGCTATTTTCTCCTAATCCTTTTAACCGTATTAGTGGTTATGCGATTTTTGAATTCTTAGCCATAACCTTTTTGTGCAGTTACACCTAAAGAAGAGATGCTATATTTACTCATGCTTTTATTATATAGCTTGTATATTGAATTTTTGCTTTAAAAAACCTTTGATTATAGTTAAAATGTTTAGCCTATTTTAGACGGAAAGCAATAAGATAAATGATATCTTAAGGGAATTTTCTTAAACCATATTAGCTTACTCCATTTCACCTGGTTGCTTGATTCTTAAACACTTAGTAGCAAGAATTAGTAGTGAATAATCCATATGCATGTCTTTGCCACCCAATGTTATCCTTTAGATATTAGTTTAGGTTGTTTCTAGATAGATTTTCTTAAATAATGGATAAGCCTTGGAACTTAATATGTCATTCATTGCCTCGTATAAGTTCTTTGAGCTTAGCTTTAAGGTTTAACATGTACCTTAAGTGAAATGCTTTAGGGAATAGGTACAAAGGACCTTTTTCACTTTAATTATCGAACTAAAGTCATACGATTCATCCACTACTAATTTTATGCTTAATTTTCCAATAGAACTTTACCCTGAGCTTAAATATTTACATCATGGTCCAAAAAGAGTCAAACCTTAACTTGATTTCCTACAAGCATTGATTCTCTAAGTAGTGTGAGTGAACTCATCACACCTGAATAGTTTACTTATTTATGAGGAGTCTTGAACACTTTGTTGGTGATTTGTATTGGCCATACTCCTAGTCCTCCTCCTTATTCTAAGCACTCTAATATCAGTCTAATGACTTTGGCATAAGGTTTTTTATAAGCATCCCTAGTCCATAGAAAGTTTCTCATCATTCTCTCAAATGTCATTTGTGAGGTTCTTTAGTAGTACTATATGCAAGATCCAATAGATATGTAGATTGTTTATTATATATTTGAAGAATTATATCCCCCTTGCATAAATCAAGTTTTTGTTACACTAGTGACCAGTTCTCCTATGAAACATATCAAACAAGGCTTGGAAATCATCATATGTTGGCCTTTTGGTTGAGATAGAAATTCCTAGATATATGAATGGGAGATTTTTTATCTTCAAACTATGGATAGTGGAGAGCTATTAAACTTGTGAATTTGATCATATTGAGACTAGTATGTGGCTTTTATCTTTGTTGATGTTAAGGCTTGAGATTTACTAAATGTATATAAGGCATAGGATTGCAAAATGTATATGAGGTCCCTCATAGTGGTAGTTAAAAAGTATAGGCTTGGGGTGTAGGATTGTAAAGTATGAAAGTTTTTTCTTCTAACAATGGTTGCTAGATGTGGGGCTGGTTCCTTTTATTTGTTTATTACCTTTGCAACAATTGGTTCATTTGTTCTCGTAATGTTAAAATTTCACCTACTTAGTCCTCGGGCTACTTAGGGATGCGACATGCTTTAGGGGTGTTTTTTGTTCAAGTGAAATTAGGAGAAAGGCTACTTCGATTGTTTTCATTCATCTCTCCTTTGGTGGTGATAACTTTGTTTTTTTTTTTAATCTTTCAAGTGGTATAGACTGAGTTCACAGTTGACTTGTTGGTTTTGTCTCAAATTGGCAGTATAATTCAAAATCGAGGATAAGATTAGGTCAAACACTCTTAGGACTAGTATTACAAGACATAGACTGATTAAAGCACACGAGACAAGAAGATGAATAGCTAAGCTCAGATTGCCATCAAAACAGTTTAGGAGATTTTCCATTCCATGAGGATTTTGATGCTGAGAAAATTGCCTTATTTTCTGGTTTGCTTGTTTTAATATATTAAAAATATAACAAAATTATTTAACAAGTGTAATATATTAATTACGAAATATTCTTTTTCGCAGATAATATTTTGTGGTGAAGAGCATCACTCGTTCTTCTTCTTTGTAGTCTGTAGTTGTCTGTCCATCCAGGTAAGTCTTCCAACTAATGTCTACTATGTGTTGGTTTAATAATATGATTTTGACACGTTTGGGTTTTGTGTGAATGCAAAAGAGGTCTTGATTTTGTGTTGTTGTTTAGAATATTCTTGTAATCATTGATGAGTTTTTATGTTCTTCTTTAATAGTCTAAGTATTTATGTTTGGGTTATGTTTGAATCATTGATGAGTAGATGTATGATTACATAAGTATTTACTGTATGCGGAATGAGTTTAAGATCTTATGGATGATCTGAGGCATAATAAACTCCTAGGATGATATATAGGCTAGAAACTCGTGATGCAGCTCCCATGAGGCTTATCGGTAAAAAATTCCACGAGCCTAAGAGTCACAGCGAGAACTTGGTTTCTTGATTCATAAGTGTAAACAATGCCACATACCATAGTATTGAAATCAATTATAGGTGATTAATTCAATTGATTAATACTTCAACTTCAATGTGATTAATTCAAACTTAGTATTAACACAAGAAATTGATAAGTTTAATACACATGATAATTCTTTAAATGATAAACTCCTAGGACAGTATACAGGCTAGAAACCTGTGACGCAGCTTCCATAAGGCTTATCGGTGAAAAGTTCCACGAGCTTAGGAGTCACAACGAGAACTTGCTTTCTTGATTCACAACTATAAACAATGTCACATACCATAGTATTTAAATATTCTTTAAACTTAGGGAACCTGAAGGATACTAACTATGAAATTACTTTTTTAAATTAGCAGTTTTGCATAAATGGGTAATGTTGATAAATCTTTGATGTATAGATGATTAACACCTGATGGTTTCATTAATCCTGAGTTTGTTGAGGGAGTTGAAGCTTTTATTCATTATAATGTTCTGAACCTGCATATATGGAAAGATCAAAGATTAAATGACCGTCTAAAAAGTGCAAACATATTCGTTTCATAAAGATTATATGTCCATGTAAAAAATGCAAACATATTCGTTTCCTTCATATTGATGAAATGAATGGCCAGTTACTAAGAAAAGGGTTTGTTCCAAATTATTTTGAGTGGACAAGATATGGGGAGCCATTGATTTATAGCACCTCAACGATAATGAAGTAAACTCATCAATAAATGTGGATGCGTTTGAAGGGGGATTGGATTTATAACAAATAATATGGGTGCAACTGAAAATCCTTACATGCAAATAGTTTATGATGAAGTTGGTTATACCTTTCAAGAAAATATAGAAAATGTTGAAGAAGAACCAAACCTACATACAAAACAATTTTTTGACTTACTACACTCAGCTGACCAAGAATTTTAGCCAAATTGTAAGACAATGACTCAATTGTCTTTAATTACTCAGATATTGAACATAAAGTCTGAAGGGCATATTTCTGATCATAGATTTGATAAAATTCTTAGACGGTATAATGAGTCATTCCCTCCTGATCATACAATAGTAGTTTTCACAATATGAAGAACCTTATTGGGAGTTTTGGTTTGCCTATTGAAAAAATTGATTGTTGCAAATTGGGATGTATCTTGTATTGAGGAGATGATGTGGAATTACAATGGTGCAAATTTTATGGTCAATCTAGGTTTAAACCTAGAATGTGTTCTATTAAATAGAAATTAGTACCCTGAAAGCAGATGTATTATTTCCTGCTAACTCTGAGACTTCAAAGACTATATGCTTCTATGGTTACTACATCTCAAATAAGATGGCATAATGAACACGAACAATAAGATGGAATAATGAGTCATCCATCAGATATACTGCATAGAAACATTTCAATAAAACCCATTATAAATTTTCAGTTGAAAGTCGAAATGTTAGGTTGGGATTGTTGACAGATGGATTCCAATCTTTTGGCCAATCCTTCTAAAAATAATCATCATGGCCAATCATAATTTGCCTCCATGGATGTGTATAAATGAGGCATATATATTCTTGACAGTGATTGTACTACGGCCTACAAATCCAAAGCATAAAATTGATGTATTCTTGCAACCATTGATATCAGAATTGTAGCATCTTTGGGAATATGGTATGGAAACATATGATATGTCTCTTAAACAAAATTCTATGTTGAAAGCAGCTTTTATGTGGACTATTAGTAATTTTTTGGCATATGATATGTTATCTGGATAAAGCATAGTAGGGAAATTGGCTTGTCCTTATTGTGACGATGATTTTGATGCGTTTTGTCTTCCAAATAGGGGCAAAACATGTTGGTTTGACAACCACAGAAAATTTCTTCCTCCAGGTCATCTATTTAGACGTAATAAACAAAAGTTCATTAAGAATAAGTTAGTACAAACGCCTCCTTCCCCTCATGATAGGATTGAATTATCTTATATTTTCTTATGCATTTCAAGGTCTTTTCAATCCTATTGTTGTCTTTAAATACTTAATTTGTGTTCATTTGTTTTTACATATAGATTAAAGGATTGAACACAAATATATGCAAAAAGGAAGAAGAATCACTCAATCGCGATATCTATGCAAGATAGTGATTTAATTGAAAACATATTTAATGGACAACACATGTTGGAGGCATAAGGATATAGAAATTCATCACTTACGTGCATGTTTTTGCATGCAAGAATGTGATTTAATGGCAGCACAACAGAGGATGACGGACAGTAGAGTTTAATGGATAAAGGAGCAGTCCACGCCAAAGAAGCAAAGCAATAGTAGTGTGAGGTTCTAATAAGTGCACTGTTCATGGTCTACAACATTAATTTGTCACATTAGAATAACAGGGGCAGCAGAAACGACAGCATGTGTAGCAGAATTTCATGCAAATGTTGTTCACGTAAATAGCACGCAACATGCAACCATTTTCCACACCAAGACGATGACGCACAGCTGGGTAGGTAGTTTTCTTAACAAAAAATGACAGTGCAGAGAAGAGCGAGGGTTAAATGAGGCATGAATAGTAAATTGGACCAAATATTAATTCGTCACATCAAGCACAGTAAAAAAGTAAGTGAACAGTAATGTGGACCAAGAATTTAAAAATGAGAACAGAAGGTGCAGTAGCTGGGGAGAGTCAAGACAAAGCCAACAATCGTATGTAATGGTTTGCGTTTAATGTAAACATAGTCATTCATGCTAAAAGGGGGAATAGTAGCGTGGGATAGGGCAGAAGAAAAAGATCACAACCTCAACACACCAGCTAGGAGACAAGGAGTAGAAAATAGCAGTACAGTGAGAACAAAACACCAGCAGAAGAAGACAACAAAGTTGGGCCAACATGTAAGCAACATGTGTGTGTTTCATGCACTCACACGTTGAGCAGAAATGACAAAATAGTAGCTGGAGGCATGAACCAAAATGCAGTGCAGAAGGATAAGGTAGAAGGTGAAATGCAAACGTTAACGAGTAGCATGAATAGTAGAGGTGAACCAAAAAATAAATGGGATAAATAGAACAATAGTAGCGGAGAAAAGGGAGGAAGAGAGAGCATTAATAATAGCATGGAGAGAGTAGTAGCAGTAGCATAAAGAAGAGCAAAAAAATGGTGGTTACGGCTTTAACGATTTTTGGCAAGGTGCCGGCTTATAGCTAGCTTTCTAGGAGAGGCTCTCAACCGTAGAGACATCTACAACATTTTCTTCACTCCATTTTGCCTTAGCTTTTTCATTGGTTTTTAGCTATATTCGGTTGTTCATTCGTTACTCTTCATAAGTAGCTATTTTCTTTCAATTTCACTACTTTATTTTCATATGTCTAAATCTATTAATATTCATTCCATTGGTTTAAAGTTTTTTTAGTGTTAATCACATTTTTACATGCTCTAGAATATTTAGAATGAATGTTTAATGGTTTATGTTATGGGTTTTTGCTTATTTGCAATGCTTTTGATTAATTTGTGCTCAATAGTTATGATTTATGCATGTTCTTAGGTTTATGATCAATTAATTTGGGTTTTTGTGCAAGTTATATGTGCTGGAATTTTTATTTTAATACAATTAGTTTAGATTTTATAATTTAGATTATGATTAGTTACTTGTTGGCATACAGGGTTTTGATTTCTATTAAGTTAGTGTTGAATTTTGGTTTTTATTACTTCATTTATCATTTCCAACCTTGGTTTATTTAATTAAGTATAGGTTTTGCTTATTTAATGTCTATTGTACTTAGGGGTTTGGAGATATTTTAAGGATGAAGGGATTGAAATTGTGAGAATGAAGTTGAACTTATCTTAAATTGGTGCTTGTAGGTCTAGGCTGGTTTGGAATTTAGGATAAATGTCATGAATTAGGAATTGATTATAGGCTTAATCACCCTTTAGGTAACTTTCTAATCCGAAGGTTAGGGATGAGCGTGTGATATGTAATAGTCCATAATGATTCCCAGAAGTAGCAATAGGTTAGTTAAATTTGTCTGGATACTTAATCAACTAATCTAGTATCCCATACCTTTAGGTTACACCTTCTGAGCTTATGAGTGGGTGGCCTAAGTTAGTTGTTTCTTAGTACCTAATGCGTCTTCGCTATTGAACTTGGAGAGCTTATTCTAAGTTATAGTGGAGATCGGGTCATTTTTAGAGCTTATTAGTTTTGCCTATTTTAAAAAAATTAAGGGCTCGAGAGCTTAATCGAGTTCGTAGACTAACACTATGATGAGTGTACCTTTTAATTAGATTCATGGATCAATGAACATCCTAGAACCCCAAAGATATCTCCAACCCACTTCTTTACCATTGTTGTTAGTCTTTTCTCAATTTGCTTTATGTTTATCATTTTGTTTACATTCATTGCGTCTTACCTATTTCGTTTTCATCATTTCAAGGTATTTTGTTTTCTCTTATTCGCAACAATGGAAATATCATTTACATCCCAGCTCTCTATGGTTCGATCCTAGCTCATCCTTTATTGCATAGTTTGGTAAGTAGGAATTTATTATTTGGTAGTTAGCGATAGGCTATCACCTTACAAAGCTGGTGAAGAGATTGATGAATTAGGTTTGCTGAAAGTTGCAGAATTTGAAGCTGATGAAGTTAATACAAGCATTAGTAAAAAATTTGGCTAGAGAAAACGAAGCATCTTTTGGGATTTCCATATTGGAAAATTAATTTGATATGTCATAATCTAGATATGATGTATATTGAAAAAATATTTTTAACAATTTGTTCAATACCATAATGAACATTGAAGGGTTGACAAAGGACAATGCATAATCATGAGCTGATTTGAAACTTTTTTGTAGAAGGAATGAATTAGATAAAGATCTTCACACCGGTAAATATCCAAAAGCATATTACACTTTGGACAAAAAACAAAAGGAAATTTTGTGTGAATGGATGAAAAGTCTTAAGTTTCCTGATGGTTATGTTTCAAACTTGGCAAGGTGTGTGAACATGAGAAAGTATAAATTATTTGGGATGAAAAGTCATGATTGTTATGTGTTTATGCAAAGTTTAATTCCAATTGCATTTCGATAGTAACCACAGAATAAGGTTTGGAAAGTTATAATAGAATTAAGTTTGTTTTTCAAAAGCTTAACATCATCTTAAATAAAGTTAGCTTAAATGGAAAAACTAGAAAGGAAAAATTCAGTAATTTTGTGCAAATTAGAAGGGATTTTCCCTCAAAGCTGCTTTGAACGTATGGAACATCTACCTGTGCATTTAACACATCAGGCTAAACTTACTGGTCCAGTTCAATATCAATGGATGTATCCGTTTGAGAGGTAATTATGGTAAATATTTAAATTGAAGTAATAACATGTTTTAATAACAAAATTGTAATAACCCTATTCACTAATGTAGGTATTTGCATCATTTGAAGAAAAATGTCAAAAATAAGGCTAGAGTTGAAAGTTCGAATGTAATACTTATTTAGTGGAGGAAGCAAGTATATTTTGTTCATATTATTTTGAGCCACATGTTTACACAAGAGAAAGAAAAGTTCCTCGTAATGACGATGGTGGAGGAACGGGAGATATTGATGATAACTTATCCATTTTTGCATATCCTAGACGAACATATGGACGTTCAGCAAGTAGAATGTTAACAGAGGAAGAAATAGAAGCTTCCCATGGTTACATTTTATTGTACTGTTAAAAGATTCAACCTTTTGTGCAGTAAGTTGAAATTGATTATTTAGGTTTTGAAATTTAGTGTTATTCACAACTGAGATACATAATAATATTTTTAGATTATACGAGGAATAGTTACGTGAGCTAATGCCCTAGAAAACACAGGATGATATCAATAAGGAAGTTGGAAGAAACTTTTCTCGATGATTCGAGAAATATGTAAGTTTTCACTTACAATTATTGAAATGATTGAATTACAAGATTAAAGTGTTCAAATAACATTATACTATTTAATATGATAATTCTTTTGTGTAGGCCTTAGAAAATTCAATAGAGAACAAGTTCATATGTGATCTTGCGAAAGGACCTTTGTGAACTATTAAATCATATTTGGTGTATTTCGTGAATGAATACAAATATCATACAAAATATCATGGTTATATCATGGCAACAGTAAATAGTGGAGTTTGCATACAGGGAGAATTGATGGATTACTATAGTAAAATTATTGAAATGCTTGAAATTGAGTACCCTGTGTTGCCAATAAAGTGGAGTATGAAATTTAAATGTGACTGGTTTGATCCAACTCCTAGTATTGGTATAAAAGTGCATAGCCGATATAATCTAGTTGAAATCAACCAACGAAGATTATACTTTACACTTAAATTCTAATTTTTTTACTTTGATGTTTTTCAATTTAATTTGATGTTTGAATTTTGGGATGAAAATATGTCTATTATGAAGAATGATACTATTATAAATGTCTGGTGCTATATATAACAGTGTTGTTGAGTTACTTTCTTTGTTTAACAGGGGTAAATATCATAAAAATAGAGAAAATTCTGCCAAAATTTTTGTAAATTGTAGTTCACTTATGATATTTTATTCTAATGCAAGAAAAGTCTATGGGTAAGAAGTCTACACCTTGTCAGCTCTTTTTGTACACTCACACTAAGAAACATGACGGTGTGACCTTCGTCAACACCAAATGTAGAGAACTAAATGTATGTAAATTTTATGCTTCAATATTAATGCTTAATAATTATCACTTATTAACATAAACATTGCCTTCTAATGGAACCAAATACAAGAAACCATTCAATGACAGTCTCAACAGTTTGAAAATGTTAATAAGAGTCAAGCATATCTTCATGCAGTGGGTGGTAGGGACTGTTGTGGAAGGATCTTCGACTTAGGTTCATTTGCGAACACATACTATTCACAATCCTCCACATCCAGTACAGCAACATCTAATAGGCGGACCACATCCATTGAAGTCTATAAGATTCAGAGCACAGTACAGGCACTGGCAACTCAATTGCGACAATCAATAGAATATATAGCCCAACTTCGTAATTAGATGGATGAGTTGAAGGGAAAGGTTAGCACCTCATCGCAACATTCCGAGTATCCGTATTCACCAAATGAATAGCGTAGTTGTAGCCAGTATGAATTAAATATTTATTGTTGTAGATAATAATTTTTATTATCAATTAAGATAATTTTTACTTTATATTATCAATCAATTTTTTGTTTTAACAAATTAAATATAGAAACAAATCAAAACATTATTAACAAATAACTAATAACTATATAAATTATACATCAATCATAACATTATTAAATAAAATTAAATGCAAGGAAAATTAAAAGAAAACAATATCAATAAATTTACTGACATAAAAACAAGATCCGTCGATAAAATGCAGTGAATTTACTGATGGACAACCAATCTCCATCGGTAAAATGCAGTAAATTGACCATCAGCCTGTTAATATCCGTCAGTAAAGTTAGTCGTGAATTCACCAATCGATTGTTGTATCCATAGGTAAGGTTACCTACAAAAACAACTTGTCTGTCACTAAATTCACCGACCGAAATATATCTGTCGTTGCTAAATTTACCGACAGCATAAAAATTAGCTTTGTTAAATATAGCAGCGGAATAGGAGCTAGCTGTCGGTAAATTTGTGACGAAAACTTTGTATTTCGTCACCAATTATTACCTACGATTGTTTCTCCGACGATTTATTTCGTTACTAACATAACTTACAAACAGAAAACTTGCATATTCTATCGATAATTTCCATCACTAAAGCTCTTTTTTCTTGCAGTGACGTTAAGTAACTCTTTTAAATTTTAGTCTTTATTGAATGATATCATTAAAATACAATCTTTATTTAATGACATTAGTAAAATATTTCATAAAAAAAATATTTCATCAATCACAGGTCACATCAATAAAAAATTAGCAAAGACAACTTCTGAATTGAGTTGTCTTATAATTTAAAATTGAATACTTTGAAAATTTTAGAAAGATAGGTTTTTAATATGTTTAGGGAATACGTAACTTACAAGTAAACCTTAAAATAATCAGATAATCAACTAATATAATGAGTTAATGACGTTAAAATAATAAATGATTCTCAAACAACAACATAGAAAATGGTATAACATGAAAGAAGAAGTCATCGTATGCTGAAATTTAGCTTAACCAACTCAAAGACAAGCCAGTAATTTATCGAAAACAAGCAATGCTTGTCGTTAACTAAACTAAAATAAGGGAAGATAGTTCTAATTTTCAGAGATGCTACAGCAAGTCTTAGTGCAATTTTCAGAGATTACAAAATAAGAAACAGAGGTTATAAGCTTTTATCCTTGGACAGCAGCAACTTCATTATTCGTGCAGATGAATTGTTTCAGAAGCAAGCTAGTTCTGACTTGTGCATTTCTCCATCGCTTTTGGGGCTGCACAAGAAGCAGATAAGTTAAAGGTGGGTAATAAAACGTAAAGGTTCGCAAAAGGGTTTGCAACCGTGTGATAAAGACTACAGGGTAGTGGAATGCTGATTCAAACAAGATAAGAGCAGCAGGATCTCCAGCAGTTTGTTATTTTTCAAGTCCAACAAAATGCACATTTAGTTGCAAGTATGAATATGATAAGAGCATGCCTAGTTTAGTTATATTCAACTGGCATGCCTATTGACTAGATGTAAGCAAATGATGTTATGTCCTATAAGACATACCTAGGTCGATTGCCTCTGAGCTCCTCATGATCCTCAGCCTCCTACAAGAGTCAGTGAACATCCTGCAGCAACAAAGGCCAGTGAAACTGAGGATGTGGTCATCTGGTCCACAATGACTCTTAACAGTTCATGTTAATCCAAGTTACTAAGCATTGGCGACACAGCAGACACTTTGGAGCTCGAGTACAATGCCCCAGCTAGATCAAGCGACCTAAAAACTTTAAACCACCGTGCTACGAGGGGCATTTAATTACTTCTTTGTTCGTAGTTAAGCACCTTTCTTATTGGTTGTAACCTATGATTTCCTGCTTCCTGTGTTTTGACACTAGAATGATCCTCCTACCTACTAACTTTTGGTTTAATGAGAGTGATAAGTTACAAGTTGGAAGTCAGCACTTACTTCCAAGGAACATCACCAACAAGCATCCAGTCACCATCTTTATCTTCATAGGTGAGTACATATTCAGAACCATGCAGGAGATCCTTTAATCCGCTCTCAGTCAACCCATCTCTGCTGGAAGTTCCATGGGAGCCACTCTGACCTGAAACATCCATTCATGGAAATAAGTTAAGACACCCTCATACATGCAACCTTTGGGGAATAGAATCAACTACGGTCCGTCCCGACAAGAGAAGGAAAGAGGAAGGAATGGATATAAGGGCTGCAATGACACAGAACGAGTATACACCATTTGATGTATGGATCAGGGGGTCTATATGCAAGCTTCTCATCACCACATATGAGTTTTGCCAGTCGCAGTTGGTAGTTCAACAAAAAAATTTTGTCGGTTTGCCTTTCCAAGCTAACTCTTCAAAATAAGAATCAGTTGGAAATTATGCACGTTCTAGTCCATTTAGAATCTTAAATTTAATCAACACTGTTATTGCTACTTTAGAATAGCACTTTTTCCCGTGTAGGATATCGGAAGGAATTCTTTACCTATTCCCCTCCCAAATCTCCATATTATACTCAAAAAACCACATGCAAAAATTGATTACACTAATCAATCACATCCCCTACCACTTCCAACTTTCAAGTAAAAGAGTTAAATGCTCTTTACAGAGTCAGCATGAGAAATGTCATCAAATGTTATTCAAGGGAGATACAGAAAAAACATGGATGATATAGAGAGCTTACCAATAGTAAAGCCCCCAGACATTTTTTCTAGTGCCGAAGAGAGCTCTGCGTAGTTGCCATAGGTTTTCAGGTCTATTTTTCTCATATATGGAGCACCATCCATACTGACCTTAACATAGAGACAGCCATACCCTAACTTACTTTCTTTGTCATTGTCATCATCCTTTGGGGGATGAGAAGCCAGTGTATTCTTTCGGAAGGAACGAATCGGTGGCCATCCCACAACTTGCGTCCTACATCAAGGATAGTGCAGAAGAGGATAACTGATTTTGTCACTTATAGCATAGTAAGATGTTAAGTACCAATTGAATAGTCTGCTTGTTGTAAAGATACAAAAAAAAAAATCTACCATAACCAAACCCTTGGTCCTCTGTCTACATCGAGAAGATAAGATCTATACGTAAAACCATGCATTACATATCATCGCTGCACAACTGGTGATTATTATATTTAGGTGAAACAAGTGTGAATGCAAAGATCTTTCAAGATATTGGCAGCTTTGTACTTAGTGAAAGAATATCCCAACAAACAGATGGAACCCAGAAATCAGAATTAGTAAAAATTTTGGTTAGAAAGGCTTAAAAGGTATTCTCTTCTTCAAGAGTGTTGCCTGCATGCTTAATTGTGAAAGATCATATAGTTCACAATTGAAATAAGGATATTACAAGTTTGTTTCCTTTTTTTTCTAATTTAACAATAAAGAAGCTCTGAAAAAGAGGATTAAATCTTACCGTTTCATGAAACCAGATCAAGCAACAAAAATGGAACAACTTGATAGAAGTCTCATTTTTTAGTATATGAAATGAAAACCAGAGCCATTTCTGTTAAGACAAAGCTACAAAACGTAATAGCAGGCAAATATAATGTAAACACACATCACACATGCATGCTCAAAACAAAAGAGAAGCAGCAAGGAAGTTACTTGGGAGCAGGAGCAGATTCATGGCCATTAGCACCAGAAACCTTAGTGCTTTTCTCCTGAACCACAGTTGTCGGAGACTGAAGCAACCCATTAGTAATTTTGTCAGCATTAGAAAGTCTGAAAGAAAAATCAGTATCAGGTATAGAAGTCTCAGAAAAAGTCCAGAGTCCAGAACCACCATGAATGGCAACAGAGAAACCCCTCTTAGCACCGGAAACAAAGCTCTTGTTGAGAGTGGTGTTGCTGCTGCTTAAGCCAACACCAAGTTGGGAACTTTCACTGTTTCTTTCCGGTGACTCGGACCCAGGTAAAGCGAGTCTCAGTTCAGTAGCTTTCAAGTTGGCCATTGAAGAAACCTCCTTCTTGGGTCCTACGTAATCATGTACTAAAGGCATAGACAAGAAATTCTCCACGAAACACTTAAAAAACACAAAAGCTTTTAGCTTTAGATTGGAAAAGCTATTTCACAAAACCTTGGAACAGAAGAGTTATCAAGAAGAAGAACAAGACAATTGAAGAACATAAAGCTCTCAACTTCCTCTTGGTTGGTGTTCTGTTTCTTTGTGGATTGATGTAGTGGAACTTACGCTGTGATAAATTAAAAAGGAATATGGGGACTAGATTAAATTATGAAAGCAGGGGAAAGGTTGCTGTGGAGCTTTATGACTGCTCTCTTTCTCAGTTTCATATCTGACGTCTGTAGTATTCATATATATGGGATGTGAAGTGGGCTAAGATTTGCTAAGACCTGTCATGTTGGCTGTCGAGAACTTATTAGAATTTGTTAAACAAATATTGAGGAACTCGACGATTTAGTGTTACTAACAAAGAGTTCACTTCCCTTGATGTCAATACTGTCAAAAAGCATCCCTTTTCTTTACCACACCTCTTTTTGACTATTATTCTCTTTCAACGATTCTGATCATGTCTTCCTAAGGCAAATCAAACAAATTAGAAACTTAAGTTTGTTTAAAGATAATAGAACTTCATTACTCGTGGTGGAAAGTTTTTAATGTTTTAACATATGAAATTGAACTTCAGTTCTAGCTTTTACAACTTTTTCTTTTAAGCAGAAGGCTTATAATCGGTAAGGTCAACTATTCAAATGACTAGTTATAATTATTTTGATAATATTTGACTCAAGCTCAATTCTTATTAATAAGTCATACACTCTACCTATATTAAAAAAATATAATATAGTATCAGAGTAAGTTTGGTCTAAATTATTAATTTCATAGTTGTCCGTCTAGATGTCTAATCCTAACGGCCCGGTCCGGTTACCACAACATTTATTCAAGTAACAACTAGATGTTTAGTCCCAGTTACACTTGAAGGGAAGTGTTAGAGTATCCTATATTGACTAAACATGAAAATGTTAAAGAGTTTATAAGTAGTAAGGATCAATTATCCAAATGACTAGTTCTAGTCATTTTGACAATAGTTGACCCAAGCCTAATTATTGTAAGTGGACTCTCACTCTGCCCATATTAAAAAAAATTCTAATATGGTATCATAACATATTTGGGCCGAATTATTAATTTTTCGATTGTCTGTATGAATGTCCAGTCCTAGGGTCAGGTCCAGTTATCATTGCATTTATTTCAAGTGATAACTGGATGTTCAGTCCTAGTTGCACTTGAGGGGAGTATTAGAGTATCTCATATTGACTAAATATGAAAATATTAAAAGGTTTATAAATGATAAGGGTCAACCATATCTAAATGACTAGTTCTAGTTATTTTGACAATGATTAGCCCAAACTCAATTATTATTACTGAGCTCTACACTTTGCTCGTATTAAAAATATTATAATACTGTAATCAAACCAAACCTCAGCCACGACACATAAAACTTTATTCCGACCTTTAACCATCATCACTTTATCAAACTCAACAAAATTTTACATAAGCTCAATTTAATTAGTAGTAGGACAATCTCTTTTTTTAAAAAAAAATCAAAACATATATGTTTCATTTATTTTCTAAGTAAAAGATGAACACTAACATAGCGTTTGGATAGAAAAATTCTGTCTCCGTAGGTGTTTGCTTCTTGTCTCCGCATCCCCGTCCTCTGTCTTCGGAGGACAAGGACACAAATTTCTGTCCTCCCCAAAAAGAGAGGACAGGGACAAGTCATCCCTGTCTCCAGCCACTATTTTTACTATTATGTTTATTATGTTTTTTATTATTATTATTATTATTATTATTATTATTATTATTATTATTATTATTATTATTATTATTATTATTATATAATTT
>JANZLC010041019.1:0-16978 GCA_026413385.1 Erythroxylum gracilipes
ATGAGTGATCCCACCAAGGCATTGAATTCCAATCGATTGAGATCTTTAGACTCCATAATGGCTGTGACTTGTGAGTCTCATTCTTTTGGCAATGAACGAAGAACCTTTTTCACCTTCTCGCTATCCTTTATGTGCTTTTCAAGGTTGCCTAATATATTGATAATTTCTGCAAAACAATCAAGCATAGTAGAAATAGACTCACCTTCCTTCATGAAAAAGATTTCATAGTCATAGAGAAGCATGTTGATCTTTGTTTCTCGAACTTGGTTTGTTCCTTCGTGAGTGATGCGAAGTCTCTCCCACATTTCTTGAGCACTAGTGCATGAGTTCACTCGATTTCTCTCTTCAATAGTGAGAGCGCAATATATCAGCTTCATGGCTTTTGCGTTGATGTAGGTTTGTTTCCAATCATTGTCATCATATTCCAGCTCCGTCTTTACCTCACCATTTTCATTCAATGAAATGTGTGGACTGAAGATTATGATCTTCCAATACTCCACTCTCTCACTTAAAATGTGGTATTTCATAAGATTTTTTAAAAAAGAATAGTTAGTACCATTAAAAAGAGGAGGGCGATTATTTGTGTTACCTTCTTCCGCTATATTGTTGTGTGTCAAACTCAGCGCCATCTCTGGATTTTTTGCTCTGATACCAATTGAAAACGATCTAGAAGTGGGAGGTTGAATAGATCTTTTAAACTTTTCACAAAGAGCTACAAAACAGAGAATTAAAACACACAAAACAAACAAGCAAATTGAAATGTAAAAGAGTAGGGAAGAGAGGCAAACACAGTGTTTATAGAGGTTCAGTGCTAAGACTTACGTCCTCTACCTAAGCTCCCACTTAGGATTTTGACAAAGCTTTTTACTACACACTTTTAGTTCAGTGTGAACTTTTCCAACTCAACTTGACTTCCGGCTCAAGCTTCACCTTATAAGTGATTTATTTTCCGGCATAAATCCTACCTCCCAAGTGATTCTTCTCTAATCACTCAGCTCACAATAACAACAATTATAGAAATGAAGTAGTAAAGCTCAGTATAGCTGAATACAATTAGAACATGCTAAAAGCAAATTGAGAGCAATATGAAGATAATTTTGAACTATAGTAAGTTTGCTTTGCTTTGGACTTGTGCAATCGATCCTTTGAAGTTTTGTAATTTATTTGTAGGCTTCAAGATGTTTTTAGATGTTGTAGAACTCTTCTAGCTGTTGTAGAATGCTCTCAACCGTTGTATGAAGATTTTTTTCCGTTTGAAATCAATTAACACAGTCAATTATATTCAGTTGCAACTGATAGTTGACTAGTCGGTGTGTAATAGTCGACTAGTACATTATAGTCAACTTGTCTTCAAGAATCAGTCGACTAGTACTCACGTTTTTCATGACCCTTTCAGCTCCGCTCTCCGAATAGTCAACTAATATGATGATAGTCGACTAGTCCACTTATCCAACTAACAGGTCTGTTGTTAATAGTCGACTTGCAACATGCTGGTCGACTTGTCTCAAGCTCCAACTGACAGGTCTGATTATTATTAGTCGACTTGCAACATGATAGTCGACTAGTACCTAGCTCTAACGTACATATCTCACATAATCTTCAATCTATGTTTGTTGAGATGCTGATTTGATTCTTCATACACAATCTACACGTTGTTTATCTTCTGCACGTTGTTGTTTATCTCTTGCACGTTAAAGTATGATACTCAATATTGCAATCTTGATTTGCACAATCCTTTATTTGAATTTCAATCCAAATTCCTGAGATTATTTCTTAACTAATTCTTTAAATTTTATTATTATCAAAACATAGAATGATTTAATTTGTCAACCTTCATTGGTCCAACAGAAACAAGATTATAGCAATATGGAATATCAAAGGTCTAAATTTCCCCACGAAACAACTTGATATCAAGGAAACAATTCAGGATCTCAAGCTGAATATTTTAGGTCTTTTGGAAACAAGGATCAGGAAGGATAAAAATTCCATTATCCATAATTTACGTACTAAATGGGGGATGATAGATAACTTTGATGCCCATAATAATGGGAGAATCTTAATCCTATTCAATAACGACAAGATAGAAGTTCAGGGGATTGAAAACAATAAACAGTATGTACATATAAAAGTAAGGTGCATGATGACGGGGAAAAAGTGCATGGTGTCATTGTTCTATGGCTTCAACCACATGTTCTAAAGGAAAGAACTATGGATTAAATTAAGAGCTCTAACTTAGTTATTACTTGGAGATTTCAACACAATTCTTAATTCTAAAGAAGCAGAGGGTAACATCAGTAGCAGAAGCCATAATGATGATTTCAAGGGATGCGTAGATAGCATTAATGTTTAAGATCTCCCCCAAAGGGGTAGCCTTTTTACGTAGACAAATAAATAGAAGAACCATTGGCTAATAAGAAAGAAACTGGATAGATTCATGGTCCATATGGAATGGTTCCAGAAATAACCAGATTCTTATACTTCATACCCAAAGCCAGAAGGCTCAAATCACATTCCAATTATTATTCACACAGTAGATTATATAGGAGGAGAAAATCCTTATTTAGTTTAACAACTTTTTGGCAGATGTAGATGGATTTGAATATGCTATCAAAAAAGGGTATAACAAAGAAATGAGGGGCACTAAATAATACATATGTGCAAGGAAGACACAGGCAATAAAGGAGGAAATTAAATGCTTATTCAAAGAAAGAATAGGGAATACAAAGCAAACATTGATAAGTGCTAAACAAGAATTGGAGAAGATTCAAACTAAAATTTATAAACATACAACAAATGAAACATTATAGGACCAAGATTAGCAAGTTATGTGCATATATTCTCATCACCTTTCCATAGAACATTCAATTATGAAGCAAAGATCTAGGTAAGAGTGGTTGATTGACGGCTATAAAATTATAACCTACTTTCATAGGAAGATCATTTCAAGGTGAGTCTATAGTAGAATCATCTCTTTAAACATAAACGGAAGGATCATAGATAACAAATCAGAAATTTAAAAAAAAGGTGGAAAACTTCTTTATAAGAACACTAGGCACCCCTTTTAAAGCAAAATCCAGATAACGCTTCATGAGGGAAGTAATTCAAAATCAAATAACAGAAGAGGAAAGCAATATACTAACCAAACCAATTACTCGCGAGGAGAATAAAGTAGTCTTGAAGGGGTTGAAATATGATAAAGCTCTGGGGATAGATGGTATGAATGTGTTTTTTTATCAGAAAACTTGGAGACTAATAAGGAACGTGGTGTACGAGGCAATAGAGGAATTCTTCAAAAATGGGCCATTATTGATTAAGTTCAATAGAACTCTACTTTACCTAATACCCAAGGGGAAAAGCAAGAAAAAGTTAGTGATTTTCAGCCTATAACATGCTGCAATTCCTTTTATAAAATCATAGCAAAGGTTCTCTTAAAGACAATGAAAAGAGGGTTTCCTAAAAACATAGGAATGCAATAGGGTGCATTCATTTCTGGAAGGCTGATTGTAGATAATACATTGTTAGACCAGGGGCTATTAAGGAAATATTCAAGAAAAAGAGGAAAAACAAATTGTACAATTAAGATCGATTTCAAAAAATCATATGATTTCTTATATTGGAATTTCATCCTCAATTGCTCGAAAGCATACAATTTTCCTACAGTCTCATAAGATGGATAGAACGATGCATTACCAGAGTCTCCTACAACATGTTAATCAATGGAGAACCCTCCAATAAGATCAAAGGGGCTTGAGGATCGTAATAAAGGCCCTCTTCTTTTTTCCCATAGCAATGGAGTTTCTAAACAAGTTGTTAGTTAAGGTGATAGAAAGGAGCTTTCTCTTTAAATTTCACTCAAAATGTAAGAAATGTGAAATCCTAAACCTCAACTTTATAGATGACTTATTTATATTTTCTAGGGGTGATCATCACTTTATTACTTCCCTTGTTACAGCTCTAAGAATATTCACAAGTGTATTGAACAACCAAAAGAGTGGAATATACTTGTCTACTAATGCATTACAGAATGCTCAGTAGTTTTCTAATATTACAGGTATAAAAGTACTGCAGTTACCTTTTACATATTTTGGAATACTTGTAAACTCCATAAAGCACAGATATTCAGACTTCAAACTACTTGAGGTGAAGAATTTAGAACTAGAGTTTTGAATGCCTTTCTATGGCAGGTCATCTACAATTGATTAACTATGTCCTTTCTTCAATCAATATTTACTGGGCCTCATATTTGGTATTACCAATCATGGTAATAAAAGCCAGTAATAGGATCCTGAGAGGTTTCTTGTGGAATTGAAATAGGCAAGGTAGGAGCAAAATAAATATCAAATGGACTGATATATGTAAGCCTAGATAGCAAAAGGGACTAGGCGTCATATCAATTTAAGTAGTCAATCACACAATGTTAGAAGATTTTGGCGGCTAATTAGAAAGGAGAATTTCTTATAGCTAAGTTGGTTATGGAGTGAATATCTAACCATGGATAACATTTGGATGGTCAAATTTCTAAAAGAGGGTTTACCTACTCTTACGAAGATAACAGATATAAGGGAGACAATTAGACCTCATATAAGACATAAGCTGGGAGATGGGAAAGAAAAAGCAAGTTTTTGGATTGACAAATAGCTGGAGATAGGAATACTACATAAGCAACCACAACTTCAAGGGCCGAAGCAACACTTCCTGATGGAATACATTGTTTAGCAAGGCCTCAGCAATAAGGAGATCATATGAATGATGACCTTAGACACATCAATGAAAATTCCCCTTCCCAATACCACTCTTCCAGATGAGAAAGATAAGGTAATATGGCTAAGGACTCACAATGGTTTACTCACTAACAAAATGGTAAGAAATTTATTATAGGGTATGGAAAATAGAGTGAGCTGGCACGAACTGGTTTAGGGCAACAAAGCTCTCCTCAGGGCAACCTAACCCTTTGGATGGTCATCCAAGGACGGCTACCATATATGATAGATTCAACAAATACATGACAATCCCTTATAGGTGTGCACTATGTGAAAAAGACAATGAATCGATCAAGCATATATTATTCACTTTTCAGTACACAAATAGTATATGGAAAGGTATTGCAAGAAGATGTGGGGCTGAGGATCCACCAAATATATAGGAAGATGTTATAAGTTGGAGCATGCAATGGATAAGAATATAGAGCAATAACAAAATATGGATTTATAGAGTGGCGATAGCTTACCTAGTTAGGGAAATCTGGGAAGAAAGAAATCAAAGAATCTTCTTAGATCGGGCCATTTCTTGCTCATCCCTTATGGTGGCCATCATTGACAACATCAGGATGCATATCAGAGTGATTTTGGAAACCAAGGAACTGGACAGTAAAAAGAAACAAGCATAGAGATTATCATAGATCGAGATGACCTTGGTAGAGTTAAATGTTATTATTTATAAGAATCAGAAAAGATAAACCTGGATTGAGATCGACCCATTATGCAATGCTCCCTCGTTGATAAGTTGTTATTTTTTTGCTAACTTAGGATACAAATCTCTTTAATGTGTTGAAATTTTTATTTAAAATTAATGAACTTGTTTCTTAATTATTGTCAAATGGTTTTCAACACATAGGAGATGAATTTGAATAAAAAAGATGCAAGAAAAAGCAAATATAATTTGAATTCTCAACTGGCAAAAAAGTTATTGACTGAGCGTGGGTACGTGCAAAAGAAAAATATATCTGCAGAATCTGATTTGAATACAGATTCGATAAACTTAGGATATTTATTATTTAGGGAATCAAGTTGTTATCTTTTAGGTGGGGATTTGCTACCTGGTTATGTGGAGAGTGCATCTGATAAAGATAATGATAAGAAGGAAGAGGGAGGACATCTAGATACATCATTTTTTTACGTTTCTTTTTTTGCTGCTGTTTTTTTTTCTAGTTTTTGGTTAAAGTTTTTGTATTTTCTGAAAAAGACCATATATGGAGACTATGTGTTATGCTATTCGATGAGTTTTACCTCTGTTGTGAGTAGCTCAATTCTTCTTCTGGATTGAAGGGAGCCACGTTATCATCTAGTATGTGAGAGATTTTCTGAATAAAGTTTATTTCATTAATGAATATTAAGTGTCTTCCGAATTGCTCTTTATGATTGAATTGATTGATCTCTGGGATGCGCAATTAAGAATTGATTAATTTAATTTACAACCAAATTAGTAAGATTTGATGTTCAATTTTGCTAATCCAAGAGACAATTAGGATTACCATCTTTACGTTAGGGGAAATTCTAGAAAAGATACTTATCTAGATTAAATATATATCGTATGTTTATTGTCTTTCTCACTGGTTCTCTTGGTTCTTAAAGCCATTAATTAATCAAACTTAAGATCATATCTAAGTTGTTGGTTAATAATAGTAATTAAAATACATGTTTCTTTTCATTTAATCTTAAAAGAGAACATCACCCAATGAGTATTTATTAATGGACTTAATTTTATATCGATGATTATGATTAGTTTGATAACATAGGTGACCCGAAATCAAGGTTCGTTATTAATTTTCCACATCTGAATGTTTTAGTTTATTTCAATTTTTGTCATTTTTAATTTATTTAAATCACGTTAATTCAACATCTCAATTTGGTTTAGTTTTAAACTCGCATAATATTTACCAATAAAATTCTTATGAGAACGATCATTACTTTTTACTATTATATTAATTTATGTTATAAGAAGTTAGTTTATATATATATATATTTGATTAGAGGCTGACAACATTACTACTCATAAGATGGTGGGTTCTTTGAGCAGGGAAAAACGATAAACAGGAACAACAATTAAAGTAAGGAGCATATGCATGCAACTAGAACAAACATTCATTATCTTTAGAATTATGCCTTTCTAGGAATACAAGAGAAACTCAAGTCCAAGTCGGCGATCAGCAGACACTCTTTGATCGACCACTGCGTTGGCAATTACTAGACTTCAAGTCCACGTCCCAATCGTTTGAGCAATTGTGTGCAAAAAGATTTAAATTCTAATCTGAATCGTACTAAACTTAATTTAGTATGATAATTTCTAAATGTAGACTCTAATTAAAATTTTAAAATTTTATTAAAAATAATTATTTAAATTTGAAATGGATAACCACAAAAATGATTTGATGTACACTACAATGAAACTAATTGTTGAAATAATTTATTAAATACTTATTTATTGGATCTGTTTCTATATCTAACACCTTTTTATATACAATAGAAAATTGAAATAAATGAAATAGAGAAATTGTCTTTCTCTTTTGTGGATGGAACAAGACATACATGGCTAATGCTGCTTTTTCCTCTTTATTCTGTAAAAGTTTGTACGATAATATGAGTAAGCTTTATCTTTTAATAGTGGTGGAACTTGGAAGGCCTCGTACTTTCAATCAGCCTTTTTTTTTAATAAATATTTTTATATTTTTAAAATAACAACTTTTATAATATTATTTAATTACCGTACAAACTCTATTCTATTTTGTCATTCTTCCACTTATCCATAATTCTAAAACTATAGCAATTAAGAATTTTAATACTACTTTATTTTAATTAAAAATAAATTATAATTAAATAAATTATAAAATTAACAATCTCCTTAATTGCTGATTTATAAACCGACATATTAAATTATTAATTAAATAATTTATAAAATTAATAATTTATAAACTAGGAGTTCAGGTCCGTCCGATCGTTTAACATCTCTATATAGAATTTGGTTGACTCTAATTTTATATTAAAATTTTCTTTTTTTATCGTAATAGTTAATAGACAATTTTATTTTTAACCAAAACTTTAAAATATTAAATTATAAGAAAATTTTCATATCTTTACTAATTAAACAGGACTTATAAGAATAACAAGCAGAAATAATACCGACGGCCTTGCAAATATTCTATTAGATTTAGAATACAGTTATAATTTCTAGTTGGCGTCATTGTTACCTTTTCGTACCTTATGTTAAATCAACATCAAGCCAAATTATTGTACTCTCCGTTACAATCACATCTACTTTATGCTTTACCATCTTTTCCCTATTCATTCCTTCGTTTTTTCAATTTATCTTAGACTTTAAAATAATTCATCATAGACCTATTAATTATAAGTCATTCTTTGAATTTAATCCGTTAATTAATTAAACCTTGACAAATTATCTTATTCTAAGTATTTGGTTATTTGATTCTAAATTGTTAACTAATTAAATTCTGATTAATTAAACATTGACTAGATTCTAAGCAATGTTTTAAAAATTAAAACGAAAGTTAAACGGATAAGATAAAATGTTTAAAGTTTAAAAGATTCAATCAATATTAGAATATGAGAAAAGACTATCTTTACATATCGAAAAATTTAAAATTTAATTAAAAAAAGAAACTGTTAAATAAAAATTAATCGGTTTATTTTATTGTATAAAAATGATTAGTTTATAAAAACTGATCAATTAATTAATAAACTGAAACTTTTAATATAAAAATTGTTAAACTAAATTAAACGAAAAAATTAACCGGTTCAAGATTTTTTATTAAACCAACCTAATCGGTTTGATTTTTAAAACATTTTAATTGACTTTAAAACTAATCCAATAAAAACATAATTTATAAATTATTACTGCAATTATCTAATGATTTAATAATAATTTTAAATTTTTGTTGTTAAGAAAAATCTACGTCATGTTATACCACAAGAAATCCTCTATTCTTAAAATGGTGTTTTAATCTTATAACAGTTAATTTTATCTATATATTTATGTAGATTTTATATAAATGTATGAATGTAATTAACTGACACAACTGATTAATGAGAGCAAAGGATTTGATTCCTATGCTATGCACGTCATGTTATACAACATGAGATCTTCCGTTCCAACCAACTAATTCCAATCTTGTTCTAGAATCCACGCAAAGATAATAAGTAAAATAGGGTTAAACACTCTAATCGTGAAGAGGGTGCTCCAACCCATGCTGTACACGTTGGCTCATAATTGAAAGCAAAAGCATCTTTATGCCCCTTCTCCCCTTAACTTTATCGTGGACCAAGACCTTCTCTTCATAATTTTCTAGTAAATACTAAATTTGAACAGGACCTAGAATCCGTAAGCACTACAGTTTTTTAAAGTTCAGGATGATCTCATAGTCTGCTTTTTCTTAAAGGACGAATTTGATGATTGACACAAAATAATTGATGATTGACACAAAATAATTATTTTATCAAAATAATTGACACGAATTTGATGCTTATATGCAATGTGATACTAAATATTCGTCTTTTCTTACGGTTAATTAATTGAAAACATGTAATTTAATTTACCTTTATTGTTTAATAACCTTAGATACAATTTAAAATATAATTAAATAATAACTTTAAAAAAAGAAAGACTATTGAAACAAGGTAATATAATATCTGCGGTAGTATTAAATTTAGTTAATTGCTTTTCATAGAAGTTAAAATTTATGATGCAACAAATTAAATTTTTTAGTTGCTATATATGATTAAAAGAATTGTATTTTTATGTATACAAATTTTAATATAGCTAATGATCATTTCGATCAATAAACTAATTGCTCACATTAAAAATCAATCGAAAATAATCAAAAAATAAAAGTATAGAAAAAACAATCTAATACGTGAATAAATGAAATACTTCATAATTAGATCCGATTGTCTCTCAATCTTTAAAGTTCCAAAAGGGTTCTCACTGTAACCAATAATAAAAGACTTAAGTTAACAATGGTCATTCTTGCAACTATCATCTAGAAAGAGAAATTTGAGAAGCTAATCTTTAAAGTTCCAAAATGGTTCTCACTTTAACCAATAATAAAAGACTTAAGTTAACAATGGTCATTCTTGCAACTATCATCTAGAAAAAGAGAAATTTGAGAAGCTAAAAAATATAGCTGGAAGATGGATGATCTACTCTTTCACACTTTTTTTTTATATATAAATCAGCAAATTTTATAAAGAATTAAAGGGGATGTACAATACAAGAGATTAACTGTATGTAATCTCATAATACACAAAAGACATGTGGAAATTCACTCACAAGACTGCCTTACCAGTATGCTCCTCTCCACTTGCCTACCATATTACACAGTAGCCTACCAGCAGCTGCTTACAATCAGACATAATCACACAAGAAACCTCAACTAGTCAACACATCAATAAGCAGCCCAGAAACTGCAACATGTCAACACGCAAGGTTGGCGAACGAAAGGCACCTATAGTAGGAAATTCCATAGGACAAGTTTCTCAAAATCGGAGTTATCCATCAAAGTGCCATATTTCCTGAGAAGTCTTAGGATAGATTGTTGTTCCCATTGGTTATGTGCTCGTCCTCGAAGAATAGGTGCTGAGAAAATGGCTATCTGAAAACACAACAAACTGCATCATAATGTTAGTGCATTAGTGATTTAATTACCTGTCATTATGTTTGGGTTGAAGCTCCATAACTTGGAAGATCACCCTGACTTGTAAATTCTCCACCTCCATGGCTACATCCTTAAAGGTTCTTGAGTTCCTTTCGGACCAAATATGGTAAACAGTCGTAGGCAAAAGAATAGGAAAGAGGTTTCTGTGTGGAGAGGTAGGGTGAAACCAATTGAGGATAGATTGAAGGCTTGATGGGTTGGGAAGGAGGATTTGGAAGTAGTTGAGGCAATGGGTCCATATTGAAGTAGAAAAGGTGCATTGAAAAAACAGGTGCTTAGTGGATTCAAGGTCCGAGAAACATAGGGAGCAATGGTTAAGAGTATAGAGAAATAGAAGTTTATCCCTTGTTTGAAGTTTGTTAAAGACTGCTAATCAAAGAATGAAAGAACATCTTGGGCTGCAATTTTTGGACCAAACCAGATTATGCAAAGATACTTGCTAGGTTAGGGGTTGCAAAAGTTTATAAGCTGATCCAATGGAGCACTTTTTTGAAGGGCTAGGTAACCATTCCAAATAATCCGGGGAATTACTTGGTTGGTACTGAAGGGGTTCGAAATTTCTCATGATCACTATAGGAAACTCCTGCCACCGCCACTCATTATTCCTAATAATGTCGGAAACTGTAACTGTCATAGGCATACCCGACCCATTTATCTCCCTTGGTGATAAGAAGTTCTTCAGGATTTCCCTCGGATGCTAAGGGTCCTGCCATAAGAGTGTGGAACAACCATTGCCTATCCTAAATTTGAATTGGGTGCCCAATGTGTCCCTCACATTTAAGAGTTTCCTCCAACTCCAAGAACTACTATTAGTAGGTTGTACATTCTGAAAATTTTTCCTTCTCAAAATGATTATATGCACCCATTTAACCCACAGAGCATCTCGATCATAAAACAAAAACCAGATCCTCTTTCCTAACAAGACAAGGTTCCAGTTGGCAAATGTTTGATCCCTAACCCCCTTCCCTTTTCGGCCTAGTAAGGTCACTCCATTTAACTTTGGATTGAGAGTGGATATCCACCCTCCCGGACCAAAGAAAATTTCTAAGTTTAGCGTCTATATCCTTAAGGACAGACGACGAGAGAATAAAGTGAGAAGCCCAATACACTTGGAAAGAAGAAAGGACAAATATCACTAATTGTAATCTACTCGCATAAGAGAGGTTCTTATGAGTCCATTTGTTAACTCCCACATCAATCTTGTCCAATAAGGGTAAGCACTCTCTCCTTGATAACCTACCTATAATGAGAGGGACGCCCAAATACTTAATGGGGAGAGATCCTTTCCTAAGGCCTGACGTTAGTTCCATTTGATTGGACAAGTGATCCACGTCATGAGATAGAAAGAATTGACTCTTGGAAGGATTCATATCCATTCCTGAAAATCTAGAGAAGGATTGTAGACAATTGAGCAGGGTTTGAGCTGAGCCTATGTCAACATGACAAAATAAAAGTAGATCATCAGTGAATAAGAGATGAGTGAGTTTAAGGGTCTTGTATCTCCAGTGGTATTTGAAGGAAGGACTTCGAATTATGCAATCATTCAAGCTCCTGGAAAAACCTCCATACAGATGATAAAAAGGAAAAGCGATAAAGGATCACCTTGTCTCAATCCTGATTGACCTTTGAAAAATTTGGAAGGTGATCCATTGATCAGAATAGAGTACGAAGGGGATGAAATGCACTCTTGGATCCAAGCTATGAATTTAGGAGAAAGACCTATAGCTTCTAAAGTATTGATAAGAAAATTCCAATGGATGGAGTCATAAGCTTTTTGAAGGTCAATTTTGAAAGCACATCTCTTCTGATTAGTGGACAGATGATAGTTCTTGAAAATTTCTTGGGCTAACAAAATGTTATCTCCAATTCTCTGATCCTTGATGAAGGCACTTTGGTTAGGACTAATAATGTGAGGACGAATGTCGCGAATCCTATTGGCAATGATCTTGGCCATCACCTTGTAAAGCATGTTGTAACAAGAGATAGGTCTATAATCTACCACTGTGGAGGGGTGAGCTGTTTTAGGAATGAGAGTAATAAAGGTGGAATTGATCTCTTTGAGAAGTTTTCCATGTTGGAAGAAATCTTGGATGGCTCTAGTGATATCTCCCCCAATAATGTACCAAGTTTGTTTAAAGAAAAATCCATTAAACCAATCTGGACTGGGAGTCTTATTAGGGTTGAAAGAATTGAACACGCCTCTAATCTCTTGAGAGGAAACTTCAACTATAAGAGATTGAGAAACGTGGTCAGGTAAGGCTTGAGGAAACAGATTAACCACAAATTCCTGTGAAGGAGGAAGGGACTTTTGGCTACCTATAGACTTTTGAAAGCAATCAAAGAACTGATCATTTATCTCATCATGCCTAACTATCCTTCTCCCATTACCTACTACGATAGAATGAATGTTGTTGCGGTTTCTGTTAGCAATGAGGGATCTATGTAAAAAAGTTGGTATTTCTATCCCTTTCCTTTAACCACTTGATCCTAGATGCCTGTTTAAAGAAGGACTCTTGATCGTCTAAAGCTCTAATGAATTCATGAATGGCCTCTGCTTCCTTAGCAAGCAACACATTCGACTCAGGCAAATGTCTCAACTGATCTTGAATAACATTGAGATTCTCTTGACAACGCCGGACTCTAACATTAACATCACCAATCTATCCAGAATTAAGAGCTTTGAGGGCTTGTTTGACCCTCTTAAGTCTAGTCACTACACAAAACATAGGAGACCCCTAAATATGAGAGGACCAGGCTTCCTCAACTAACTGAAGAAAAGTTGGCTGAAAGGCAAGAAAATTGGAGAATATAAAAGGAGAAGCTCTTTTTTGTATGGAATAACCGAATCTGACCTCCACTGAAGAATGATTTGAAATGTGTGGATAATGAATGACACTATACGAGTTAGGAAAATTTGAACTCCAACCTGAATTAACGAGGGTCCTGTCTAACTTCCTAGCAACATAACTGTCCCCACTTTGTTTGTTAGTCCAAGTGAAACAAGGACCAATGGAGTTGAGATCAAACAATCTATTGCTATTAACACAGTGCCTAAAGTCACTCAAACTTGTGAGAGCAGATTGACTAAGAGGATCTACCTCATGCGGGAAAAGAATAGCATTAAAGTCGGCCGCAATTAGCCAAGGCATAGAGGACACGGTGGGTTTAATATTTGATACTTGATAGATGTGTCCAAAGGTTCTTCCTATAATTGTGGTTGTTAGACCCATAAACACAAATGACTAGGAGAGGAGGGGCATTGGTTCTGGGAGTCAATTCTACATGCACCAACTGATCAGTAAAACTTAGGATTTTCCATAGGTAACTATCCAGGTTCCAAGCTACCACTATTCTGGCATTTGGGGCACAATCTAAATTGCTATAAAAAATCTACCTAGGTAGTAGGGAGGAGCAAACCTTATTCAAATAAGAGGGAGACCTAATCCTAGATTCGAGTAAACAAACAAAAGCCACAGACAGGCACTTAAGACAAGCATGTACAACTAATTGTTTTTGGGGTCATTCATCCCCCTAACATTCCAAAAGACAACCATAAATCTATAACGGAAGCAACTCCTACTTTTGCTTTTTCCTAGGTTTCCTACCTTTTTTCACGGTAAATTCCCCCTCTGCCCCCCTCCCCATATGACCAGGACTATCAGGCACCAATTCAGAGTTAGGAGAGTGAGGGTGTATACCTACTTGACCTATGGCAGGGGCCATCGGATCCTCAATGTTGCCATTTGGAACCTCTTGGTCGAGCTGTTCCTTACATCGTATAGGGGAATTTGTAACATTGGAAAATCGGTCCATAAGTTGATTCATACCCACTACGTGCTCCACCAGCAGAGGACCTAATCCTTTACTGGGTTCTACAGAGGCAGGGGGCTCCTTTTCCTAGTGGCTGGGCTTGCTTGTGGATTGCATCTCCACTCCCTGTTGCTCCTGGTTATCAGGTTGCGCTCTTTACCTTTCATCAACTCATGGTGTTCACCAGTGTTGAAAACTCTCCCTGTCGGGGCCCATTCCTTCTTCTGGAAACTCTGGTCAGGCCTCCACTCATACTCTATTCGTATCTCTTTAAAAGTTCTCTCCCCGTCCTCATTATATGTAGCGAGTTGAAAGGAGGTAGGCCAACTTTTTCGTAGCTCCATTTCTATACACATCCTAGCATAAAAAATCCGAGCCATCTTAGCAGTATGCGAATCCATAAGGAGTGGGTGTCCAACCGCACTCGCAATGCGACCTAACCCTTCGGTAGCTCAGTACTCAACCGGGACGTTATAAAATCTTGCCCACACTGGGGCACACCGCACTACCTCCTGTTTGCCTCCATTCAAACTCCACTGCTTCATAAATAAGGGTTTGCCTTGGATGTGCCAAGGGCTCTTTTCCAGTACTGACAGTACTCCTAACTCAGATTCCAACTTGAACAGAAAATTGTTGGAGCTACTGATTAGAATCTCCTTCAATCCATATTCAGCCCAGGATTTGTTCAAAGCACGTTGTACAACAGGAAAAGCAGGTCTCTTACCGATGAAGAATCCAATCAAGGCAAATCGGAAGTTTGAAGCTCCTTGCTTAGCTAACTCTGGAGGGGGAATAACGAAAATCTGGTTGTCATTGATCTCCGGTGGGTAGTAAGCTAAAGAGGTGTTGGTTGAAAGATCTGAGATGTCATTTACAACCGCCGACTTCCAAGATTTGGAAATCCCATTTTCCGCTCGAGCAGGATCAGCTTCGGGTGTTGTTGGCCTGTGTGACGCGTCATTGCCGTCGACACCTAGAGATGAAGAATCAGTCTGAGAAGGGTTTGGGGAGAGGCGGTGACGCCGAGGATGTGGGGAATGTGTTTGGGTCTATGTTGGGGTTGGTGTTTTGGCTGTGATTTAAGGATTGATTGGGGACATTTGGGGCTTTGAGATGTGAAGGCGGTTCAAGCAGGGGAAGCGGAGACAGAGCGGGTCGGAGTTGGTGTGGGGAGGGAGATGATGCCATAGAGAGGGGAGACGCTGTCGTGGATCTCCGAAGTTCTGAAGCTCTCGCACCTCTATACTCTATTAATATTCACTTTACACCATCTTTAACACATTTTTCACTTACCCTTTGATTATTGTTGAAATCTCTTCTCCATTTAAAATTTCGAATATAGATTAAGGCATAATCATTTTTTTTACACAAATAGCATCAAAATTATTGAAATCAAGCAAAATTATCACACATTAAATATCAATTAAATAAATTATTGAATGTATACAATGATAACATGTAAATCTACATCATGTGTTTTTACATAAATCTCTTTTTTATATTAGTAAAATTCATAATCATTATTTTTGGAATGTGCATTAAGTAAATTATTAGATACAAATAATAATTTGTAAGTAACGTATTTTGACTGAATGATTTGACGAGCTAATAACTCCATCATATGACACTTGCAAATTTGTGTGTCCTTATTCTTGAACAATAGGATAAGTAAACATCTTTTACCATTTGAACTAGGCTTGGCAGGTTCAAAATTTTTTATTAGGCTCTACATAACCTAACATTTTCTTTAGATTAGAATCTAAAGTCAATGGAGCTCAAGTAGACTGAAACTCAATCGAGTTGGGACGATCAGACCAAACCCAATGGCCGATCAAATATAAATTTTTAAAATTTTTTATTGATCATTTTTGAGTTTTGGGTCGAGTTGAGTTGAACAACTAAAGTTTAAATCTATTTTAAAGCGCAATTGCCATACCTAATTTAAACTGAATATTATCATATAATTAATGGTAAGAATGATCCATTTACTTCAATATCATGAGTTTGGCTTGAATCAATTCGATCTTATATGAAATTAACAAGTTAAACTTGAATTAATCTAACTTTAGATTGGAATCATATTTAGAGAATTAATTCCAACAATCCAAACTCAGATAACATTTTTTTGGGCTGTTTTGTTCTTCAAATTTTGTTTAAGTGCTTAATTATTTAATGATTAGAGTAGGCAAAAGGGCTTCGCTATCCCGCTTCGACTCAACTTATGAATTAAGTTCAAATTAAGTTGGATTGATTAAATTTAAAATTTAAGTCAATTTTAAATTTATAATGTGGACCTAACCTACTTTGAATTTACATTGATAAACTTTTTTCATCCTTAACTTATAATATAATTTGTAATATATGTGTGACATTTTATAAATAAAATGAGTTTTAAATCTCATATAAAAATGAAATAAAAGATAATTTTTATAAATTTATTAAAAAATTTAAACTTAAGATATAGCAAATAATGTCATAACAAAACATGTTGAATTTAGAAGAGAAGCTCTAACATAGAAGGAAAATGAAAATTTTAGATTATAGATTTGACCTTAATAAATATATTGAAAGTTAAAAAAAGAGAGATATTTATGATATCTTATACCAAATGAGTATTATATTTTGAAAAGAACATGAAAAGTGAAATCCTTTATAAATAAAATATTATCAATCAACTTTTTAATTTGTAATTTTCAAATCAAAGCTTGATCTAAAGTTGATTGA
>JANZLC010041078.1:0-16969 GCA_026413385.1 Erythroxylum gracilipes
CTACCTTTGATTTTGTTTATGTGCATTGATGAAAAGATTATGATATATGTAGTAGCTTGATACTTGAGTTTGCCGAAATTTAAAGGATTGCAAATACTTGATTTTTGTTGAAAATGAAATGGAATATGTTAGTTGTGATCTAAGTAAGTTGCTTGAGGACAAGCAATAATTCAAGTGTGGAGGTGTTGTTAAGGACATTTTATATTGATTTTAGTTACATAATTTGCTATACTCTTGTTCATTTAATGTTTAAATTGCACTAATTAAGAGTTGTTTGTTTTAATTTTAGGTATATATTAGATTTGAAACGTCTAATACCATAAATCAAGAAAAACTTTTAAAGAAAGCAAGGGTAAAAACGTTAACCTTTTACCTACCTAAAAACGTTAACGTTTTGGAAACAAGAATCAGGTTTGACGTGAAAAATAGCAGGGTTAGGCAAGAATGAGAGGGCCGGAATTATTCAAGACATAAAAACAAAAGGAGAGAAGGCTGACGGTGCACAGGGACAAAGAGCATAATTTTGTGTGTGACCAAAAACCTTTGAAAAACATTCAATACATAGAGAGAAAGAAAGGGCAAGACAGTGCATGAAAGGTGACAAAAACTCTCCTAAAATCACGTAGAAAGCAGCAGCTGGCAGCACATAAAGAGAGGAATGAAGCGTGGAGATTGAATAGGAAGAAACAAATGGCAGCAGCTGGTGGTGGCAGGAAGAGAGAAAAACTGAAGAGAGTGGTGCGTGAATAAAGTTGTTGGACCATAAACCTTATTTGTCACATCAAGACATAGGATAGAAAGGAGGGAGCTGGAAAAAATATTCTATACGGAGAAGAATTGGTGGGTGGTGCAGTGAGAGCAAGGAAAACATATACTCTCCAGCACTCACGCTACACCATCACTCAACATACTCTCCACTCACATGTTGGCAGCTGGTGGCTAGAGAAAGCAACGTAGCAGCACTTGGTGGCAAAAGCAACAAACGAAGACACATTGAAGCAACTGGTGGCAAAAGGACATTGAAGCAGCTGTGGTAGAAGAGAACCGAAGCAGCACCTAGTGGCAAAAGCAACAAACGAAGACACGTTGAAGCAGCTGGTGGCAAAAGGACGTTGAAGCAGCTAGTGGCACAACCTAGAAGAAAAGGCAGCTGGAGCAATACAACAAATGGAGAAAAAAGAGAGGCTGGTGATGCAGAGAGGGACAAAGAGACAAGTTTGCGTGACTAAGGGTGGAACAATGAACCCTTAGAAAATTATTCAATACAAGAGACGAAGAAAACAATAGCTGGAGTACTGAGTGAAAAAGAAGGAACGTGCGTGAATAAAGTGACAAGAAAGTGGACTGCAACTAATTATTTGTCACGTCAGCCATCATCCAACAACACAGCAACACAACACTCCTTCATTATAAGCAGTCTCCATTCACACAAGAGACCAAAGATGACAACGACTTGGCCCAAACTTTTCAATCCCAGCAGTGGTTTTGCTGGGATTTAATTTGTTTTTATTCCTTATTTATTTTAATTTTTGTGGATTTACGTAATGCAATTATATATTATGACCATGATTTGTGTTGTATTGATGAATATGTGTAAGTAAATTTTTTTCAATTAAGGTTAGAATTGATATTAGATTAGGACAATTTTTGTGGTATTAGTTTTTGCTTGATTGAATGCATATTTAGCCTAATTTAACTTGATCACCTAGATTAAGGCCTCATATGATTGAATACCATAACCAATGGGACTTAAATTGTTGAAAAATCAATTAAGCAACATACTTGAGACTAAAGTGGAGACCAACCTTACGATCTTATATGAAGATACCTCGGATTAACGAACTTAATTTTAGGCTTTTCATATTGAATACCATTTATTTCAAATTATCTATAAACCAAGTGGATAACTCAGATTTAGAAGAGAAGGGAATTCCTATGAATATTGGGTTCAACTTGTTTAAGTGAAGTAATTCCTAGATCAATCCACCATTACAATTTTTAATGTCCAATCTAATTGAAATACAACACCTTAGCCAATTTCTGTCATTTGATTAAATCTAGTCATTTTTAATTCATAATTTGCATCTTGCATGTTTCCTTGATTTGCTTATTTTATTTTATTTTCAAATCAATCAATTCTTGATCGTCTGAGTAATTTTGCATAGTTTAATTCAATTGTCTTGGGTGTTGGAATCCCTTGGGTACGATATCTGATTCTTACCGTTTTATATTACTTGTCAATAGGATATACTTGCCTCGAGCAGGTCTAGATAGAATTTAATTTATATTGTTTTGTTTAGGAGGTAACAATGAACACTTAAGTTCACAATTTAAAACATAGACCTGCCTGAAGAGTGGTTGTGCATAAAATGTTGAAGAAATAGCGCTCATAACGAAATCTCAAATTTGTAGATTGTGATGTAGGCCTGCTCAAAGGTGATCGTGCTTACAAGATGCTCTTAAAATTTAAAACAAGACACAAGCCTACCTTTGATGTGGACATGCATAATAGGAACAAAGCAATTGTAAGATATTTTAAGTTTGTAAGAAAGAACAAAGGTTTATAACAGATGAACCTATAAGTTAGTAAGCAAAGGTATAAAAACAAAGGAATTTATAATCATAGTCTTATCCTCGTTAATATGAAACATAAATATCTAAAGTTGTAATATAAAAAAGACTTTAATGAAGGACAAGTAGGGAAATATAAGTGATTATATATACACCCTTCCAAAAGGGGAAGAATTGCATTTGGGAAGAAGCCTTATTATATGGAGTTGCGACCCATATAAACCATGGGCTTAACACGATTATCCAGGAGCAAACTTATGAATTCGTCATTGATGGGCTTGTCCTTCTTAGCTCCCTCCTTGGCATTGTTAGAGAGTAATATAGAAATTATATTCTAGTTTTATTTTATTTCTAAAAGTTGTAGTCAAATAAGATTTGTTTAAAGTCAAAAGGGATGATATTTGTTTGAGTTGTGATAAAAACATTTTTAGGAGATTAATTTGTGTTTGTGGTTCGCTAATTAGTGGGTTGTTAGTTCATGATTAGTAGGTTGTAATGGGGAATTGTTATCTGATATTTTGTTACATTCTCTTTTGTATAAAAGGCTAGTTCATGCTTTGAATACATTGAATTTTTTCAACTAAATTTCTTGTCTACCACTTGTTTTCTAAAAGTTTTGTATAGCTTTTATTTTTATAATTAATCTAATGTCTTATATTTGGTATCAAATCTAGCTTCCACTTCCAAATGGCCACCAATTATGTTATAGTAAACTTCTCATAGCCTTTAATTCTAATTATTTAGGATATTAGCTATGATGTATGGAGTAACAAAATGAAGACAATGTTTTTATCCCAAGAAATATAAGATTTTGTTAAGAATGAATACAATGAAGATACGACAACAATTGATATTGTTAAAGAATTTTGAAAGAAAGATGCCAAAGCCCTGTTTTTATCCAACAAATAGTGGATGATGAAATTTTCCTCCGCATTGTTACAACCATAAAATTCAAAAAAAAAGGCTTGAGATACATTGTAGAATGTCTACCAGGGGAGTGCTAAAGTGGTAATTGTTAAAATTCAAACTCTTCGAAGACAATTCGAAAGTTTATTTATAAAAGTTAGAGATAACTTGTCTAAATATATTTCCACCATGATTGATGTTATTAATCAAATTAGAAATTATGGAGAGATTGTGAGTGAATAGAAGGTGGTTGAGAGAATTCTTAGGAGTTTACTTAAAAAGTATGATCCTATTGTGGCTACAATAGAAAAGTCAAGAGATTTGTAACTATTAACTATTGGTGAATTGCAGGGTTTCTTTCTTCTCATGAAGATAGAATAAAGAGATATGATAATTATTATGTTGAGAGTGCTTTTTGTAATAAGATATAGATTTCACAAAGTGGAAAATATTCCACTGAATCAAGCAATAAAAGTGTCTCTAACAAATCATATGGTGGACATTCCACACAAGGAAGAAGAGGAGGCAAAAACAGTGGTTGATCCAATAAGAACAACCAATAGTTTAGAAATACTAACAAAGGTAAAAATTGGAGACAAAAACAATGCCACCGTTGCAAAAGATATAGGCATATAGAAAAATTTTGCACACTTAAAGAAAAACAAGCTAACTTAGCCCAAGACAAGTATACTATGATTTGCAAATTCATCTTCATCTTTTTCTTGGATGAATATGTGACTAGTCAGATTACAATTGGTGATGGATCGACATGTATGGCATAAGGAAAAGGTACTGTGATCCTAAACTCTCTTGTTTTGAGTCATGAAAATCCTCGAAGGATGTAGTTTCACACAAACTGTAAATTAGCCGCAATAGTTATAAGCTTGCTTGACAATATGAAAACAAAACAAAATCAAAATGCAAAGTAACAAATAAACATCAAAATTTTGTTAACACAGTTTAGCACACATTGCCTACATCTGCAGGACCTTCATCCAGCTTAATACTTTCAGTAACGACAATAGTTTTATACAAGGCGTTACTAAGTCAACTCACTGAACTCTCGACACTATCTCTCGTCCTCACAACTCGTGAATAAGATGTCTCTAAAATTGATTCCTCTTCTAATTAGAAGAGGAATCAAAGTGAATATGTAAATTTACTAAAAATACTTTCTACATTCTATATCTTAAAGATAGAAACATCATCTTTTTCTATGAATTACCTCGACATGGATGCTATCCATGTCCTTTTAACATAGTTAGGAAACAATACTTAAATATTAATGTAACCTCCCGCATAAGCATATATTTCAAAACATCAAAAAGAAAAGAATATAATAACGTAAGTTCATAGCATATGACTACTAATCGATGTTTCACTAGTTACCTTATATGACATGGCTCAATTAATCTTGAAATGAAGATGTTAATGAGTTAATTTAACCTGACTATTATAAATTATATCATAATGGATCTTTACTGAAGATGAACCAAACCAAAGTTGGTGGACTTATAATACATGGTAACAATAAGGGGTGGATAGTGGTATATGATGATAGAGTTGTGAAAAGATATGATTCCTATCAAACTTCTAATTTGAGGAGTATCGAAATGAATTGATATCATTTCAAAAGTAGGGAATATTCTGAATATGAATATCAATATCAATATAAATTATGTTTTTAAGTTGAAGAAGACATGTTGAAAAAAATGTCTACAAAATTAGTGAGGAGTTGAAAAATAAGTTGGCAAGTAAATGAGAAAGCTATAAATAGCACCATTTTGTTAGACATCTTTAGGACATCGTACATATACACAAAATGCATGCATGAAATGTCCAAAATCTTCATGTAGTGCTAAAATCATTAGTTATAAGGAATCATTTTTAACCGATAATTTTTTCCAAATTACATTTTTCATTAATTTTTTGAAGTTTCAAATTTTATTACAATTTATTTTTAAAAATGCATTTTATTTTTAATTATTGTTTTACTTAATTATTATTCAAACAAATGTTACCAACAATAATTCAAAAATGTTCCTTAATTATAATTCAAACAATGTTAAAAACAATAAGATGAATTGAAAATATTATCAATAATTATAATTAAATGATAAATTGTTAATAGGAAAGTGTAATTAAAAATAAAAATTAGTCTCTAAAACTTTTTAGCTACAATTACAAAATCGTCACCAAAACCCTTTAGCTACGCTTCCCAAAACGTCTCCAATAACTTTTAGCTACGCTCTGAAAAATGTAGCAAAATATATTCTGCTACAAAAAAAATCGTCGCTACTCATTATTACTTATGCTTATATTAACAAAGCTAATTACATTTAGCCACCAAAAACAAATGTTGCAAAATGACATTTGCGACAATTTTCTTTCTCCTTGCCTGTCCCTTTTTGCGACGGACATGTTATCATAGCAAAATATATAGGGCTAAAAAAGTTTTGCGACAATTTGTTGTCTTTTAGCGATGAAATTATTCGTCATCAAAACTATGTTCTGTTGTAGTGACTGTCCAGTGTCCATTTCAAGAAACAGCTCCTCTCCTCCACTACAACATAGCCACTACTTTCTATTATGAAACTATCGACACTTCAACCTCAAGTCCTACTTACTATGACAACCATTGGTTGATTAGCTCCTTTTTATTGTATTTTCGCAACCTCATGCCTTACTTGACAGCTTCTCATCGCGAAATGACCAAACACCAGTTTCTCACTACGACAGCCGCCATCTTGCCTTTGTAAGATTGCCACCTTTCAGGCTTCCAGGACCTAAACAGTTTTCATAATTATACTCATTCCTCCTAATAGGTTCTACTCAAAATCGAAAATTAGATGTCACAAACGTTCAAATAAAACCTAATAATATAATTAATAAGTAAAAACAACAAAATAATTAATCTAAAATTTTTAAATGACATATATCACTAACTTTCAAATGACAAGTAATCTATGTTTCCGTACGAAGCAAAATTGCATATTTAACTATAAATTAATTCACCAAAAGTTTATATAATGAAAAGAAAGTTTGTAGCATTGAAATTTACAATACTTTTTTAGTTTTAATTATTTTAATACAAAAGATAGATTGATGTTTTTAAAAATTAATATTATTAATAATATATAAAGTATTGAATGTATTAGGTAACTAGGGTTTTGTAAAATCTTTTTCTCTATGAAGGAGTGCCTTTTATTCAATAAATGTGTCACATAACGTAGTCAAATTCGTTATTAAAACTGGCAGCTGAAAAAGTGTTTTGACAAATCAACCGTTTCAGTGTCACCTAAAGTTTTAATTTCTCAAAAGTTGGCATTATTTAAAATTTTATAAAATAATTAACAAATTATATTAAAATATGAATCATAATTAATATCTTATTATGAAACTTGATCATTTTCTTGTTATCTCTCTTAAACCGTTTCTAAAATCAGCCCATCTTAACTACTGTAGCCACAAAGTGTCTAACCTCAAGTAATATCAATAAAACGAATTGAGAGAACTCTATAACTACTGTAGAGAGAGTTAGAAAAGAAGTACTAACTTCCTTAGAGTTTAAACCTCTTGATAATAAGTTTTAGACATTTTACTTTAATTACAAATGATTCTAATTAAATACTTCCCAAATAAAATATACTATCTTATATTAATTCTTATTTATTAAATGTGTCTTATCACTATAAGAAAATTAGTTTTTAGCGCTGGATAGTTACCAACGGAAACTAAACCATTGGTAATTACCGACAGAAATTCATGTAGCATCGATAAAATTGTCGACAAAAATTTAAAATTGCAACTAAACAAAAATACATTGGTAAATATGAATTTTTCTATGAAATATAGTGAAGGTAAGAAATGTTCGTCGGTAAAGAAAAATTTACTGACGGGACTACTGTCGTCATTTTAGTCCTAAACATCATCATTTGCCTCTGTTTCAGCATTTTAAAAAGAACAAAAATGATGTCATTTGGCGTCTTCCCCCCTTTCCTCTCCTTAATTTCCCCCACAGCCCCGTTTCTCTCCTGTCATTGCCGTCGTTGCCGTCCCACCGCACCTCTCGTCGTCCGACCACACCTCCTCATCGTGCCACCGCGCGCCATCATTGTTGTCTTTCGACTGCGCCTCCTCGCCATCGTCACACCGAAACTCCTCACCATCTTCATCAAATCTACTTGAGGTACGTCGTTGTCATCTTTGATAAATTATAGAGATTGACCAACATTTTGATTATGCTTATCGATTGATGACATTTAGTGAAGAATATGTGAGTTACATCATGACTGCATTTTTATTACTTTGTTTCAAATCTTTCTCATCATTTGGCTATTGTAAGTTGATCATGATGATGAGGTTTACACCCCATTTTTGATAAGTTGAATTTCAGACTCAGGTTATTAAGCTAAAATGAAAAAGAGGAGGCTTTAATAATAGGTTTGCAGTCAATTGACAATTGCGAGTCGTAATTAGTGATTTCAAATGATAAAGGATTTGAAATGAATGCTTTGAAGGGGCAATTAATCCATGTATAATGCATCTGTAGACTTATATATAAATGATTAAAGAAATACCTTTTTGGATTACGAGTCCTTTGGTACAAGCATTAGAAAATTATAGGCCCATAAAGGAGCATAGTTTTGTAAGCTTGGTAAGATAAAGCATTTATTATTATAACTTTATACATAGCCTAAGGTTGCTACTTAATGACTTTTATGTCGAGTTGCTAAGGGAGACATATAAGTTAAGTCAATTGCATCCTCACTTTGGTGTTTGATGTTAGGCTTCTTAATAGTCTATCATAAAGCCAAAAGCATTAATGTGTTCAAATTTATGCATTAATTAAGGCTTATAAATAAGTTTTCAAGGTGGTACATTATAAATACAAGTTCTAACTTGAAAATCAAAGTAAGAAACCTCCCAAGAAAATGCATCATTAGAAGAGGAAGCTTTTATTCATCTCTTTGAAAGATGATAATGAATAGGATTTCATACATGCGTGGTGATATCCTAACCTCCAGTTTAGTGATAAAGATAAGTTTAGTGATATATTATCTACTTAAGCAAAAGCTTTAGTAAAGTAAGGTAATTCTCTTTCTTGGAAGATATCATAAAAAAGTTATTAGAGGTTGAAGTTTCTAATGGTCATTAATGGAGGCCTTTATTTATAAACATCCTCATCCCTTCCCAGATATACCTTTATATAGAAATCATGGAAGGAGGTTTTCGATGATGTCTCCCTTTCTTTGAAGCTTTATATTATACATATATTGTATATTATGCGGTGAATTTCTTACATGAGCTTCAGATTGAGGCAATTTGTCTGATAGTGCTTCAACGCAAAGTGTGAAAAGGTTCTGAGAGAGGGGCTCTCCTTACCACAACCTTTTGGTAGCCCAAAAGAGATTGGAAGGTTCTCCATGCACCATGATGCTGAAGTAGTAATGACACATTTTTTGATCCAATGACCATAGTTGTTTAGTAATCTAAAAGTTGTCGTAACTTAAAATAGAAAGGTACAGCTTGTAGTATCAAATACTTTATGAAAATCAACTTTAATAGAGTAGCATTTAGTATATAAGTTGTTATAATAATTCTTGTTCAAATCTTGATTAATCAATATGTTATCACTAATACCTCTACTCTAGACACTTCTTGGCAAAGAACTAATAAGAGAAATTAATATGCTTTTAATTTGATTGCAAGAATTTAGAAATAAGCCCATCAATTGCATTGCAAAAAGAGGATGGATTGAAAAACTAAGAAGTAAGGTAGATATGAGTTTTGCATAGTTTCTTTAACATAACCTTAGTGAATAATTCTCTTCTTTTTACTGTGTTTATGATGAATGTATCCCTTATTAGTAGCATATCATATTTTACTCTCACATATATATGTGCTCCTATACCACGTGACCAACATAATCACAGTCATCCAATCATATGTTTGCTTGATAACACTCTTCAATTTCTTTATGTATGGGATAGATTTGTAATTTTACTGGCTAAGACTTTATGGATTATTGGTTGGTTGTAGGAACTCATTTGTTGGCAGAATTTCTATTTTCAAGGAGATTAAAGAGAACATCACTTTGTTTAGTCCTCATTTTGCATTAAAAGACCATTTGATTTTATGGAGGATGACTAATGAGTTTCCCGATGGTTTATTAATATGGATGTATGACATGTAGCCTAAGAATCTTGTACTGATAATGGGTATTACATACTATTAAGGATAATAGACTTAGAATTTTTAGAATTTGTGTTAACATTGGTATTGTGGGTTCTGTGAATGTAATTAGATCTTATGGAAGTTGTGGATCGATGAACTTTGATGTGGATATTGTGAATTATAGTGAATATGTTTATGAATTCTTTTGTGATGAAGTATGGCTCCACGGTTATAGTGAATATGGTATAAATGTTTGGTGCCATATATAGTTGTGTTGAGTTATTTTATTTGTTCAACAGGGGGTTAATATAATAAAATAGAGGAAACTCTGCCGAAATTTTTATAAATTTTAGTTCATATATAACATTTTATTCTTATGTAGGAAAAGTCTATGGGCATGAGGCCTATGCCTTGTTAGCTGTTTTTACACACTCACACTAAAAAGCATGGCGGTGTGACATTCGTCAATAGCCAATGTAGAGAACTGAATGTATGTCAAATTAATGTTTTAATATTAATTATTAATAATTATCACTTACTAATATAAACATTGCTTCGTAATAGGACTAAATACAAGAAAGCATTTAGTGCTGTCTCAAGACAAACAAGCTGTTAATGAGAGCCAGACGTATCTTGATGCAGTGGGTGGTAGAGATCGTCGTGGAAGGATCTTCGGGCTAGGTTCATTTGCGAACACATGTTATTCGCAATCCTCCACGTCCAGTACAACAACATCCAGTAGACAATCGACAACCAATAAAGTCAATGAGCTTCAGACTATAGTGAAGACATTGATGGGGCACATAGCTCAGCTGAGATATGAGATGGATGAGTTGAAGGGGAGGAGTAGCACCTAAGAGCATCTGCGGTCATCAGGATAATAGAATTGTTGTAGTCATTTGCTTTGAATTACAAAGACTTATTATGTACATTATAATATTTTTATTATCAATCAAGATAATTTTAACTTTATATCATCAATCAACTTTCTATTTAAAAAAATTAAATATATAAACAAATCAAAATATTATGCACAGATAATTCATAACTGTTGAAATCATGCGTTAATCATAAGATCATGAAATAAAATTTAATGTAGGGATTTAAATTTTTTTTAATTTACTTTACCGACAGATAAACAAAATAACGTCGGTAAGTTCAATTATATTTACTGATAGAAAACATAAACCGTCAATACAATCCAATATATTTACCGACGGTTATTTTTTGTTCTTCCAATAATATTGCAAACTGTCAAAATTTTCTGAACTATGATTTACCGATGGCCAACAAAACCGTCGGAATATCACCGACAGTATTATGTTATTGTCGGAAATATCACGACGAAATACTTATGACCGTAGGTAAATTTACCAACGGTTTCACTTTGGCAAGAAAACTAAACACGCCTAACTAACTGATAAATATTTCTACCAACCAGCATATGTTTCCAATTGTATAAAATTTGAAATCTTTAGGTTGTTTTTCTCCTCTCAATTAGTGTTTTAGGATTCGTTTAATTACTTTTTCCTTTTTTGAGCTGATAAGTCTGTCTACGAGGAAAACTGGAACTAGTTGTTTTACAATCCTAGCTCACAAATATGTATCCTCCCTCCTCTTCGAGTGTAAAGCAACAAGCAAATACGAGACAAGCTTTACGATAATGAAGTTGCTGTATGTAAAACTTACTTTAAGTTCAACTTTGATAGATTTACAAGTTCTCCTTTTGAATTTAAGCATCACATTTTTTATTTTAAATATTAAAATATCCCTATTTTTATATTTGCAACAGATCTTAAATTTTATTTTGAATGTTCTTCCAAATTTGTAAAATAGACTAATCAAACGGAAAACTTGTACTTATTGATGTAATTTAAAAGCCATCAATGTGAAATCAAATCCATGTTTCTTAAGTTACAACCAAATATTTCCCAGGAAGGAAAAAAAAAAAGAAGTTCCAGTTAGGAAACAACTCACTAGTGCAGTACCAACTGGTCCCTCCACAGCTAGCTCCAAATGGCTTGTATACATGGGAACAATACTTGTACTCCCATTACATTTCATATCAAATTAAATTTCTTGTACCAAACAACTATTTCATATCAAATTAAATTTGTGTCTCACCAGCAGAACATGTACCTGCCCATACTTCTGATCACGTTTCAGCTGCGGCAAGAACTCGAGGTTGTCATATATACTATCTTGGCCTTCTCTTTTATTTATTACCGCATCCAAGATGCAGTCTAAAAGAATGTTGGTAACATGCATGTTCTTACATACAAATAAACGAAGCTCTTTAATTTCACAGAATTGAAATCTTCATATGGCAAGTGTTTTCAAGCGGCATTTTTAATTTTTTTTTTCTGGTGATTTTTGGTAGCATTCTTGAAAGAAAAAAAGAAGGAAAATCATTTATAGTTCTTAAACTTTATTCATGGATTGCAAGTCTTTCAATAATATTATTTTTATTATTTAATAATCTGCATGAATTGTTAGTCTTATAATCATTCTAAAAGGAAACTTACTTACAAACAGGACTTACAAACAGGATGCGTATAGAGGTTAAGGACAAAGTTTTTTAAAATTTCGCATGCTAGAATCATGGAAACATCTTTGTAAAAGTTAGAAAGATAAGGTTATATATATTGATCATCTTCTTCCGACTCTCGCAAAAAGGTATACACGAGAAACCTTGTGTACACCGGGTACATTGACATTGATGTCTACTGGCTGTAACTAATTGCTAGTTTTAAGCCGTTCCAAGGAAGCAAGAGGAATCTTCGGTGGTCCAATTAAGCACTGCAGGGGTCACGGTTACATAGTTTTTTTGTTTTTGGGTGCAACGCATCACGTTTCAATTAACATACATAGTAACAATTGAAAATTTCCTTACGAAATTATGAGGAAATTTACTTGAGGAATAAATCCAACACATCACGTGTGATGATGATTTGTGAGTCCCACTCCTCAAGATTTTTGGTAATGTCAGTCATGGCTTGAATGATGCATGAGAATAAGTTATGCACAGATCCCTATTATTGAGTCAAATTTTTTCCATACGTGAAAGGCAAATCAAGCTGGATACAATCATTATTCCCTTTCATGAATCATGTCTGATTCAAGAGAGCACTGGAAGATGAATATAGTTGTTTGCATGAAACTAGAGCTTTTTCCAAACTACAATTATGGCTTTGCACAGCCCTTCAATTCAATTGTACTACATAAAAGAATGAGATAGAGTGGTCCTGTGAGAAGTTGGAAATGCTAGAGGTACTTGACCATTAATGGAGTCCACAGATGAACATCCTGGTTCTACATTAATTTTCTTCCGTTTAGTGGAGCATAATTTCAGGATATATAGCATCATGAGATATGATTTGGAGATTTGGTTGAATTTTCCAACGAGGATAGAACAAATCTTTGACTTAACACCGCCAAGGAACTGTCTTTACGCTATTACATAGACCAAGTGTTGACCTTCCAGCCAGTGAATTATACAGGAAAGGTTGTAACTTGTTCACATCCTAGGCTGATACTTCACGCTTTGCAGATTTGCCATCATTCGCCTTCCAAATTAATGATTAAGCATTTGTCATCATCTCTAGCTAGCAGCTATGGGTTGGAAGCTGACATGGACTAAAGACCATGTTTTTCCCATGAACTCTTCAAATGAACCAAGCCAAAGGCATGATTTAACAAGTAATATTAGTTGATTAATTCTACACACTTGCTGTCTTCGGTAAGTAATCAAAATCTTGTAGCTATTTAAGATTCCAGTTTGCTTTTAACAGTGGCTTATGCAATTGAGCCAACTAAACAAACCCACTAGTCTGGATGGAGCAAGAAAATCAGAATATGGAAATGGAATCCCAAGAGCAAAAGCAAAAGCAAAAGCAAAAACAAGCATTCTTTGAATATTGTGTTGGTAGACCAAATAAGCATTCATGAATCCTCAACTTTTATTTACCTATCATCTATCAAATGTTACTGTCAACAATTAATACTAGTCGTCGACTCTCGTTGATTATCCTGCACAACTCCAAACCTAATCACATCTTCATTAGCATTTACTTTGCCTCACCGCCAAATGTTCTAGTACTGTAACTTCAATTATTCAAGCTTTCCAACAATCAGAATTATGACACTACAACTTAGGTGGACTAATAAGCTATGAAATAGCAATAGCAATTAAAACTCTAAAAAGTTGATTCGATCGTTTTTATTAGTTTTAAGTTTTCTTATGTAATATCAGAGGTGTTAGTTAATAACTCTTGTCAGTGACGTACATGTGCTGCATAAACAAGCACCAACCAAGAAGAACTCACACAAAAAAAAACAAAAAACAAAAAACGGTCATCTTGGTCATAGATTTAGGAGGGTCCTGCAAACGACGTACTGTCTCTATCTCTCCAAACTCTTCCAACAATTTTTTCTTCTAATTTGTGTCAGTCTTTTCACCTCTGAATGACTGAATCTCCCTGCCCAGGTCTTTCGTTTGCTGACATTGATTATCATCACTGATCATCAAGTGAGGTGAAAGGTGAATAAAGTTTGCATCAGAAAGCAAAAGTAAAGAGTGATTGTGAGATAGAAGGGAAAGCTCAAAAGCAGTTTACTAAAGCCAACCCAAATGATCAAGACTCGGGTATTAAGTTCGGTTCGCAGTGGTCCCATAGGTTTTCGGCGAAGGGGAAGATACCCATTTCTGGACTTATTGGTATCTGTCCAATAAACTGAAAGCAATACTAAAAAACAATTGCCAACGACCAATATTGCAGTGCCACAGACTCCCAGGAAATCAACTTTTACGCAAACTACGAAGAACCCAGTTAGATTCACATGATCGCTTCACTTTCTTGGGGTTGTGCTCACAAGCTTGGAGCTGAGAAATAATGACACAGTTAGCTCATGATTCTGTGTTATCTATGCCCTGGCTTTATCTTGCTCAACTTTGCCCAAGTTCGGATGCAAATCATTAATGCAGATCTTGACTGGTCTAAGTTCTAACATTTCGGACAATCAGGGCGCGTAGGTCGGTCTATGGATTGATCAACAAAGCTCAGGTTCAGAAACAGTTTTATTTTCATTTCGATCGGCCAGTCCACAGATATTTGGAATCCTCATCTAAACTGTATAGAAACTCAGTGTACCTGCATGTGGCAACTAAGAAAAGATGTGAACCAAAACTTGATCCATGTCAAAAAGGGACGAGGAAGTACCATTTGGGCTATAAATTAGAACCAATTATCAACACAGCAGTATGAGTTTAGAAGATTAATCATGAAACTTGAACTTGTCTTCTCCTGGTATATTATGTCACATGAGCGATAGAATATATTCCGAAAGCCAAATTTATGAAATAATTCGTAGCTTCAGTAAATCTCTAAATATAAGTACCTGTTTCAAAATGGTATAATTTATTTAAAACATGTGATTATATTTGAAAATTGATTTAGTACGCATCAAATAAAATAACCGATGCGTGTAATATTCCAAATTCCATATGTACAATGACTATCGACCAAGGTTTTAAAACCCGGATCGGACCGGTCGGTCCGACCGGTGACCGGTCGGCCGATCGGTCTGGGTGAAACCAAAAAACCGGTCTTAAATTGGACCGGTGTGAATCGGTCCGGTCGAACCGATTCGGTTACTGTTCAAATTTTTTATTTTTTTATTTTTTTAAAAATATTTTTAATATTATATATAATTAAATATAATTATTGCATAATTATTACGTCAACCACCGGTCGAACCGGTAACTAATAAAACTACCGATTCGATGACCGATCCGATTTTGAGAACATTGCTATCGACAAATGATATAGACAACGGCTGGTCTTGCAGATTCTTTAGTTGACTTGAAAACCATGATCATTCATATCTCATTAGGTATGAAAGTGACTCAGCGAGTACGAGTAAAAATGCTAGTAGATATAAGTAACAAATGAGCTTAAAAAGAAATTAAACAATCCACTTAAATCCCGTGCAACACCGACACGTAGTCAAATCTCACTGAAAGTGTTGATGATTGCCTGCTTCTGCCTGATTCAGCTCGTCAAAAAGATCTTAGGGTTACCACTAAGAAAGCAGTATCATAGAAAGTGACGTACGAAAAAGTAACGTGAAACAGCTGTTCCACGAGTGGATAAGCTCCATCATTAATTCATAGATCTAACAGGTCTCCGAAACCATCCAACAACAGTATGATCTTTACATCTCCAATGAGCATTTCCACAAATTCTTTTTTGACAAATGCCATCTAGAAGTGAACAAAAGAAACAATGGTGAAAAAGCCAACTTAGACAAGACAACTCAGTCTAGAAAGGACGTTGATTAATTAAGCTTTGATGCTTTGGTTGATCTTCATTTGTTGCTACTACAAGGCCTCGGCCCAAGATCTTCAACCTAAACAGAGGCAAGTGTCGGGGCCTCCACTATCCAAGAATATATGCATGTTACTGGCAAGCATAAAGCAATCGTTTCAGCACTAATCTAGCTGCAGTTTCTTTTCCCTAATATTGACTTGAAGGAACACAACACATCAGAATCAATCAATCTTTCGATCAACATTACCTTATCGGATGGAGCTTATCATTGATTTTAAGCAGCAAATGTCGTTTATAATATTGAGCTTCGAACTACTTTCTAAGTTGTCATGCTTTAACTATGCTTATCTACAGCATAATGCCACTATAAAACTAAAACCTTTCTCCGCCTTTCGGCCGAAACTAAAAATACAATCAATATTGATAACAGACTTGTCGTCTATGCTTTTAGTAATATGTCAATTATAAATTTGTTTGAATTTAATGTTTCGATATTAGCACTTTGACCAAAAAACCATTTTTTAAGTAAAGAAGTTAACAGAAGAATAAAAGAGACCTTTGACCAATGTTTAAGTGTCTTCCTTTTGACCTTTTATCCCGTTCATATTTAGGGTAGATAACAAAGTTATGAATACCGTACTAGATTTAGTACCAGATTGAGTTCTAAAACGGAACTGTATCAATACCGGTCAGTACCGAGTACCGTTTCAGGTAATTTTTTAAATTTATAAAATAGTTCCTAAAATTTTTAAAATTTACAAAATAGTTCATTAATATATTCTTGTACTGTTGTACTATATAAAATAGTTCATTAGTATATTCTTGTACTGTTGTACTATATACTTTACAAGTTTACTGTTTACATCAACCATGTTTTCAAAAATCTGAATAATAAATAATAATGACAATTAAACTTTTTATATATCTTTATTATATTCTAATTATTTCTATTTATAATAATTGTATATATATAATATATATCTATA
>JANZLC010041324.1:0-16919 GCA_026413385.1 Erythroxylum gracilipes
TCTTCTGTGTTTCTCCCATCTTCTGTGTTTTGCGCTTCGTCTGTGTTTCCCAACTTCTTCTGTGTTTTACGCTTTTTATGTGTTTCTCCACCTCTTTTGTATTCTGCACATCTTCTGTGTTCTGCGCATCTTCTGTGTTTTATGCTTCTTCTGTGTTTTGCGCTTCTTCTGTGTTTCTCTACTTCTTCTGTGTTTTGCGCATATTCTGTATTTTGCACTTCTTTTGTGTTTTGTGCTTCTTCTGTATTTCTCCTCTTCTTCTTTGTTTTGCGTTTCATCTACGTTTTGTGCTTATTCTTTGTTTTTCACTCCTTCTTTGTTCCTCCACTTCTTTTGTGTTTCGTGCATCTTATGTGTTTTGCGCTTCTTCTGTGTTTTGCACTTCTTCTGTGTTTTGCGCTTCTTCTATGTTTCTCCACATCTTCTGTGTTTTGTGCTTCTTTTGTGTTTTGCGCTTCTTCTGTGTTTCTCTACTTCTTTTGTGTTTTGCGCTTCTTCTGTGTTTTGCGCTTATTCTGTGTTTTGGGATTCTTCTGTGTATCTCCACTTCTTCTGTGTTTTGCGCTTCTTCCGTGTTTTGCCCTTCTTCTGTGTTTTGCGCATCTTTTGTGTTTGGCGCTTATTCTGTGATTCTCTACTTCTTATGTGTTTTGCATGTCTTCTATGTTTTGCACTTCTTCTGTTTTTCTCCACTTCTTCTGTGTTTTACTCTTCTATTGTGTTTCTCAACTTCTTCTGTGTTTACATCTTCTGTGTTTTGAGCTTATATGTGTTTCTCGACTTCTTCTGTGTTTTGCGCATCTTTTGTGTTTCTGCACTTCTTTTATGTTTTGCGCATTTTCTGTGTTTTGCGAATCTTCTATGGTTTGTGTTTTGCGCATCTTCTATGTTTTGTGCTTCCTCTGTGTTCTGCGCATCTTCTGTGTTTCCTCACTTCTTCTGTGTTTTGCGCTTCTTCTATATTTTGCCCTTCGTCTGTGTTTCCACACTTCTTCTGTATTTTGCGCTTCTTCTCTGTTTCTCCATCTCTTCTGTGTTCTGCACATCTTTTGTGTTTTGCACATCTTCTGTGTTTTGTACTTCTTCTGTTTTTTGAGCTTCTTCTGTGTTACTCCACTTCTTCAGTATTTTGCACTTCTTTTGTGTTTTATTCTTCTGCTGTATTTCTCCTCTTCTTTTTTGTTTTGCGCTTCTTCTGTGTTTCTCCACTTCTTCTATGTTTTACGCATACTCTGTGTTTTACACATCTTCTGTGGTTCTTCACTTCTACTGTGTTTTTAGCATCTTTTGTGTTTTACACTTCTTATGTGTTTCTCCACTTAATCTGTATTTTGCGCATCTTCTGTATTTTGTGTTTTTCAGTATTTTGCACTTCTTCTGTGTTTTGCGCTTCTTCCGTGTTTTGCTCTTTTTCTGTACTTTACGCTTCTTCTGTGTTTCTCCACTTCTTCCGTCTTTTGCGTAGCTTTTCCGTTTTGCGGTCCTTATGTGTTTTCTGCTTCTTCTGTATTTTGCCCTTCTTCTGTGTTTCACTACTTCTTCTGTATTTCTCCTCTTCTTCTACGTTTTGCCTTTCTTTTGTGTTCCTCCACTTCTTCTGTATTTTGCACATCTTCTGTGTTTTGCGCTTCTTCTGTGTTTTGTGCTTCTACTGTGTTTTGTGCTTCTTCTATGTTTCTTTACATCTTTTGTGTTTTACGCTTATCTGTGTTTCTCTACTTCTTCTGCGTTTTACGCTTCTTCTGTGTTTCTCCACATTTTCAGTGTTTTGAGCATCTTCTGTGTTTCTCCACTTTTTGTGTGTTTTGCGCATCTTCTGTGTTTCTCCACTTCTTCTGTGTTCTGCGCATCTTCTATGCTTTGTGCTTCTTCTGTGTTTTGCGCATCTTTTGTGTTTTGCGCTACTTCTAGGTTTCTCCATTTCTTCTGTGGTTCTCCACTTCTTCTGTGTTTTGTTCCTCTTCTCTGTTTCTCCACTTTTTCTGTGTTTTGCGCTTCTTCTATGTTTTGCGCTTTTTCGGTGTTTCTCCTCTTCTTCTGTATTTTGTGCTTCTTCTATGTTTTGCGCTTCTTTTGTGTGTCTCTACTTCTTTTATGTTTTGCGCTTTTTCGATGTTTCTCCTCTTCTTCTGTGTTTTGCGCTTTATCTGTGTTTTGTGCTTCTTCTGTGTATCTCTACTTCTTCTGTTAAAGGAAGCACAAAACACAGAAGAAGCGCAAAGCACAGAAAAAGGGGAAAACATAGAAGAAGCCAAAAACACAAAAGAAATGCAAAACACAAAAAAATATGTAAAACACAGAAGATGCGCAAAACACAGAAGAAGTTGAGAATTACAGAAGAAGCGCAAAATACAGAAGATGCGCAAAACATAGAAGAAGTGGAGAATCACAAAAGAAGCGCAAAACACAGAAGAAGTTGAGAATCACAGAAGAAGCGCAAAACTCAGAAGAAGCTCAAAACACAGAAGATACGCAAAACACAGAAGATACGCAAAGCATTGAAGATGTGCAAGACAAAGAACAAACGAAGAAACACAGAAGAAGTGCAAAACACAAAAGAAGCAAAAAAAACGTACAAGACGCGCAAAACACAAAAGAAGTGGAGAAACACAGAGGAAGCGCAAAACACAATAGAAGTGGAGAAACACAGAGGAAGCGCAAAACACAAAAGAAGTGCAAATATCTAGAAGAAGCGCAAAACACAAAAAAAGCACAAAACATAGAAGAAACACAAAGCACAGAAAAAGTGGAGAAACATAGAAGAACCACAAAATACAGAAGAAGCGCAAAACACAGAAAAAGTGCAAAAAACAGAAGAAGCGCGAAATAGAGAAGATGCGCAAAACACAAAAGAAGTGGAGAAACATAGAAGAACACAAAACACAGAAGATGCGCAAAACATAGAAGAAGCGCAAAACACAGAAGATGCGCAAAACACAGAAGAAGCTCAAAACAAAGAAGAAGCGCAAAACACAGAAGATGCCCAAAGCACAGAAGAAGTTCAAAACACAAAAGAAGCGCAAAACACAGAAGAAGTGCAAAACACAGAAGAAGCACAAAACACAGACGATGTGCAAAACACAGAAGAAGCGCAAAACACAGATGAAGTGCAAAACACAGAAGTAGCGCAAAATACAGAAGAAGCGCAAAACATAGATAAAGCGCAACATCCAGAAGGAGCGCAAAACACAGAAGATGCGCAAAACACAAAATATGCGCAAAACACAGAAGATGCACAAAACACAAAAGAAGCGCAAAAAAAGAAGATGCGCAAAACACAGAATATGCACAAAACACAGAAGAAGCGCAAAACACAGAACTAGCCCAAAACACAGAACAAGCGCAAAAGACAGAAGAAGCGTTAAGCACAGAAGAAGCTAAAAACACAAATGATGCGCAAAACACAGAAGAAGCGTAAAACACAAAAAAGGTGCAAAACACAGATGAAGCGCAAAACACAGAAGATGTGCAACAAAAAGAAAATGCGCAAAACACAGAAGATGCGCAAAATACAGAAGAAGCTCAAAATACGGAAAAAGCACAAAACACACACCTAGCGTAAAACATAGAAGAAGCGCAAAGCACAGAAAAGCTCAAAACACAGAAGAAGCGCAAAGCACAGAAGAAGCTCAAAACACAGAAGAAGCGCAAACCACAGAAGGAGCGCAAAACACAGAAGATTCGCAAAACATAGAAGAAGCTCAAAACACAGAAGAAGCGCAAAACACAGAAGGTGCGTAAAACACAGAAGAAGCGCAAAACATAGAAGATTCGCAAAGTACAGAAGAAGCTCAAAACACAGAAGGTGCTCAAAACACAGAAGAAGCGCAAAATACAGATGAAGCGCAAAACACAGAGCAAGCGCAAAAGACAGAAGTATTGCTAAGCAAAGAAGAAGCTCAAAACGCAGAAGAAGCGCAAAAAAAAGATGCGCAAAATACAGAAGATGCATAAAGCTCAAAACACAGAAGAAGTGTAAAACACAGAAGATGCCCAAAACACAGAAGAAGCGGACAAACACAGAAGAAGCGCAAAGCATAGATGAATTGCAAAACACAGATGAAGCACAAAATGTAGAATAAGAGGAGAAACATAGAAGAAGCGCAAAGCAAAGAAGAGGCAGAAAACACAGAGGATGCGTAAAACATAAATGAAGTGGAGAAACACAGAAGAAGCGTAAAACACAGAAGAAGTACAAAACCTAGATGAAGCGCAAAACACATAAGATGTGGAGAAACACAAAAGAAGTGGAGAAACACAGAAGAAGTGGAGAATCACAGAAGATGCAGAAAACACAGAAGATGCGCAAAACACAGAAGTGGATAAACAAAGAAGAAGCGCAAAACCCAGAAGAAGTGCAAAACATCGAAGAAGCGCAAAATACCAAAGAAGTGCAAAACACAAAAGAAGGGGAGAAACACAGAAGATGTGCAAAGCACAGAAGATGTGCAAAACACAAAAGAAGTGGAGAATCACAGAAGAAGCACAAAACACAGTAGATGCGCAAAACAGAGAAGAAGTGCAAAACACGAAAGAAGCACAAAACATAAAAGAAAGGAAGAAATACAGAAGAAGCGCAAAACTTAGATGATGCGCAAAGCACAGAAGAAGTGCAGAAACACCAAAGACGCGTAAAATACCGAAGATACGCAAAATACAGAAGAAGCATAAAACACAAAAGATGTGGAGAATCTAGATGAAGCGCAAAACACAGAAGATGCGAGAATCACAAAAGAAGCGCAAAACATAGAAAAAGCGCAAAACACAGATGAAGCGCAAAATATAGAAGAAGCGCAAAACACAGAAGAAGCACAAAACACAGAAAATGCGCAAAACAAAGAATAAGTACAAAACACAAAAGATCCTCAAAACATAGATGAAGCGCAAAACACAGATGTAGCGCAAAACCCAGAAGATGCGGAAAAACACAAAAGAAGCATAAAACACAAAAGATGCGCAAAACACAGATAAAGCGCAAAATATAGAAGAAACGCAAAACTCAGAAGAAGCGTAAAATACAGAAGATGCGCAAAACACAGAAGAAGCACAAAATATAGACGATGTGCAAAACACAGATGAAGCGCAAAACACAGAAGTAGCGCAAAATAAAGAATAAGCGCAAAACACAGAAGAAGCGCAAAACACAGAAAATGCGTAAAATACAAAAGAAGCACAAAGCACAGAAGAAGCTCAAAACATAGAAGCAGTGCAAAACACAGAAAAAGCACAAAACATAGAAGATGCACAAAACACAGAAGAAGCACAAAACACAAAAGAAGCACAAAACCCAGATGAAGCGCAAAACACAGAAGATGTGGAGAAACACAAAAGAAGTGCAAAACATAGAAGATGCGCAAAACACAGGAGAAGCGCAAAACACAGATGAACAAAATACAAAAGAAGCACAAAACATAGATGAAGCGCAAAACACAGATGAAGTGCAAAACACAGAAGATACGCAAAACACAGAAAAAGCACAAAACACAGACGATGTGCAAAACACAGAAGAAGCGCAAAACACAGACGAAGTGCAAAACACAGAAGTAGCGCAAAATACAGAACAAGCGCAAAACACTGAAAAAGCGCAAAACACATAAAAGCGCAAAACACAGATGAAGCGCAAAATACAGATGTAGCGCAAAACCCAGAAGATGTGGAGAAACACAAAAGAAGCGCAAGACACAGAAGATGCGCAAAAGAGAGATGAAGCGCAAAATACAAAAGAAGCGCAAAACACAGAAGAAGCGCAAAACACAAAACATGCGCAAAACACAGACGATGTGCAAAACACAGAAGAAGCGCAAAACAGAGAAGTAGAGAAAAATACAAAACAACCGCAAAACACAGAAGAAGTGCAAAACACAGAAAATGCGTAAAACACAGAAGAACCGCAAAGCACAGAAGAAGCTCAAAGCACAGAAGAAGCGCAAAACACAGAAGAAGCGCAAAACACAGAAAATGCGTAAAACACAGAAGAAGCGCAAAGCACTGAAGAAGCTCAAAACACAGAAGAAGCGCAAAATACAGAAGATGCGCAAAACACAAAAGAAGCACAAAACACAGAAGAAGTGGAGAAACACAGAAGAAGCACAAAACACAAAAGAAGCACAAAACTCAGATGAAGCGCAAAACACAGAAGATGTGGAGAAACACAAAAGAAGCGCAAAGCATAGAAGATGCGCAAAACACAGAAGAAGCACAAAATACAGAAGAAGCACAAAACACAGAAGAAGTGCAAAACACAGAAAATGCGCAAAACACAGAAGAAGCACAAAACACAGATGATGTGCAAAACACAGAAGAAGTGCAAAATACAAATGAAGTGCAAAACACAGAAGTAGCGCAAAATACAGAAGAAGCGCAAAACACAGAAAATGCTCAAAACATTGAAGAAGCGCAAAACATAGATGAAGTGCAAAACACAGAATAAGCAAAAAAGACAGAACAAACGCAAAACACAGAAAAGCGCAAAGCACAGAAGAAGCTCAAAAGACAGAAGAAGCGCAAAACACAGAAGAAGCATAAAATATAGAAGATTCGCAAAACACAGATCAAGCGCAAAAGACAAAAGATGCGCAAAACACAGAAGAAGCTGAAAAAAAGAAGATGCGCAAAACACAGAAGAAGCCCAAAACACAGAACAAGCAAAAAAACAGACGAAGCTCAAAACGCAGAAGAAGCGCAAAACACAGAAGAAGGCAAAAAAAGAAGATGCGCAAAACACAGAAGATGCACAAAATACAGACGAAGCACAAAACACAGAAGAAGCGCAAAGCACAGAAGAAGCTCAAAATACAGAAGAAGTGCAAAACACAGAAGAAGCGCAAAACATTCTTCAACTATCTGAACTTGTGGTATGAAATATTGCTCAAAAATTAATTGAGCTATCATATCTCCTATATCCACGAAAAATCTTCAGGGTAAGAATTAATAAGCATAACATAAATAATACCTCTGTAGTCAGTGTCAATGACGCCAGCGGCAACATCTATGCCTTTCTTTGAAATCGATGATTTTCTCGCTATTCTTCCATAAATATGGAATTTCTTTGACTCGATTTCCATCCTTATCCCTGTTGAAATAGTCCTTCTTTGACCAGGTGGTATATTTAAACAGTCAATACTGTATAAATCATACCCTGCTGCTCCTTGTGTTCTTCTACCAGGTATTTTTGCATGCGATACTGTTTTAACAAATTTAACAGAAATTTGTGGTTGTGGTTCTTCTTGTGGTTCCTCTGGTATCACCACGCTCTATTGACACTCTGATACAATTTCTTTTCCTTTATCATGAATGACAAGGACTCGATTTGATGCTCGAAGCTCTTTTTTGAGTCTTTCTTCATCATATTTTTGTAACTGATTAAGTTCCTTTTTAAAGAAACCATCAGTAATAGGATTCCGCCACTGTCTGGTTAATTAAGGCCTACTGAAAAAGACAGAACGACGCAAAACACAAAAAAGCTCAAAGCACAGAAGAAGCGCAAAACATAAAAGATGCACAAAAAAAGAAGATGCGCAAAACACAGAAGAAGCCCAAAACACAGAACAAACGCAAAAGACAGAAAAAGCTCAGAACGCAGAAGAAGCGTAAAACACAGAAGAAGCACAAAACACAGAAGAAGCACAAAACACAGAGCTAGCGCAAAACACAGAAGAAGCACAAAGCATAGAAGAAGCGGAAAACACAGAAGAAGCGCAAAACACAGAAGATGCGCAAAACACAGAAGATAAAGCGTAAAATACAGAAGATGCGCAAAGCACAGAAGAAGCTCAGAACACAAAAAAAGCGCAAACCACAGAACAAGCTCAAAACACAAAAGATGCGCAAACTACAGATGAAGCCCAAAACACAGAAGGAACACAAAACACAGAAGATGCGTAAAACACAGAAAATGTGCAAAACACAGAAGAAGCGCAAAATACAGAATAAACAAAAAAGATAGAACAAACGCCAAACACAGAAAAGCGCAAAGCACAGAATAAGCTAAAAAGATAGAAGATGCGCAAAACATAAAATAAGCACAAAACACAAAAGTTGCGCAAAACACAGATGAAACGCAAAATACAGACGTAGCGCAAAACCTAGAAGATGTGGAGAAACACAAAAGAAGCGCCAAATACAGAAGATGCGCAAAACAGAGATGAAGCGCAAAATACAGAAGAAGAGCAAAACACAGAATAAGCGCAAAATAAAGAAAATGCTCAAAACACGGAAGAAGCACAAAACACAGACGATGTGCAAAATACAGAAGAAGCGCAAAACACAGATGAACTGCAAAACACAGAAGTAGCGCAAAATACAGAATAAGCGAAAACACAGAAGAAGCGCAAAACATAAAAAGAAGATGCGTAAAACACAGAATATGCACAAAACACAGAAGAAGACCAAAACACAAAACAAGCAAAAAAACAGACGAAGCTCAAAACGCAGGAGATGCGCAAAACACAGAAGAAGCGCAAAAAAAAGAAGATGTGTAAAACACAGAAGATGCACAAAACACAGACGAAGCCCAAAACACAGAAGAAGCGCAAATCACATAAGAAGCTCAAAACACAGAAGAAGCCCAAAACACAGAAGAAGCGGACAAACACAGAAGAAGTGCAAAATACAGAAGAAGCGCAAAACACAGAATAAGCAAAAAAGACAGAACAAGCGCAAAACACAGAAAAGCGCAAAGCACAGAAGAAGCTCAAAAGACAGAAGAAGCGCAAAACACAGAAGAAGCATAAAACATAGAAGATTCGCAAAACACAGAAGAAGCGCAAAACACAGATCAAGTGCAAAAAACAGAAGATGCGCAAAACATAGAAGATGAGCAAAAGACAGAATATGTGCAAAGCACAGAAAAAGCGCAAAATACAGAAGAAGCCTAAAACGTAAAACAAGCCCAAAGCATAGAAGAAGCTCAAAACACAGAAGAAGCACAAAGCATAGAAGAAGCTCAAAACACAGAAGAAGCACAAAACACAGAAGATGTTCAAAACATAGAAGAAGCGGACAAACACAGAAGAAGTGCAAAACACAGAAGAAGCGCAAAACACAAAAGAAGCGGAAAACACAGAAGAAGCGTAAAACACCGAACAAGCGCAAAAGACAGAAAAAGCTCAGAACGCAGAAGAAGCGCAAAACACAGAGGAAGTGCAACAAAAAGAAGATGCGCAAAACACAAAAGATGCACAAAATACAGAAGATGTACAAAACACAGAGCTAGTGCAAAACACAGAAGAAGTGAGCACAGAAGAAGCGTAAAACCCAGAAGAAGCGCAAAACATAGATGAAGCGCAAAACACAAAAGAAGCGCAAAACACAGATGAAGCGCAAAACACAGAATATGCACAAAGCACAAAAAAAGCTCAAAACACAAAAGAGGCGCAAAACAAAGAAGATGCGCAAAAAACACAGAGGATGCGCAAAACATAGAAAAAGCACAAAACACAGGAGAAGTGAAGAAACACAGATGAAGGGCAAAACACAGAAGAAGCTCAAAAAATAGAAGAAGCGCAAATCACAAAAGAAGCGCAAAACACAGAAGATGCGTAAAGCACAGAAGAATCTCAAAACACAGAAGAAGCGCAAAACACAGATGATGCGCAAAACACAAAAGAAGCGCAAAAGACAAAACAAGCGCAAAACACGGAAGAAACGCAAAATACAAAAGAAGTGCAAAACACAGAAGATGTACAAAGCACAGATCAAGCTCGAAATACAGAAGAGGCCAAAACAAAGAAGATGCGCCAAAAACACAGAAGAAGCGCAAAACACAGAAGAAGCACAAAACACAGAAGAAGTGTAGAAACACAAAAAAAGCGCAAAACACAGAAGAAGCACAAAATACTGACAAAGCACAAAACGTAGAAGAAGAGGAGAAACATAGAAGAAGCGCAAAATACAGAAGATGCGTAAAACACAAAAGAAGTGGAGAAACACAGAAGAAGCGCAAAACACAGAAGAAGTGAAAAACACAGAATAAGTGCAAAATATAGAAGATCAGCAAAGCAGAAAAGATGGGCAAAACACAGAAGATGCGCAAAGCACATAAGAAGCTCAAAACACAGAAGAAGCGCAAAACACAGAAGATTCACAAAACACAGATGAAGAGCAAAACATAGAGAAAGGGGAGAAATACAGAAGAAGCGCAAAGCACAGATAAAGCGCGAAACACAGAAGATACGCAAAGCACAGAAGAAGTGGAGAAACACCGAAGATGCGCAACACAGAGAACAAGTAGAGAAAGACAAAAGAAGTGCAAAACATTGAAGATCCGCAAAATACAGATGAATCGCAAATCACAGAAGAAGCGGAAAACACAGAAGAAGTGGAGAAAGATAGAAGAAGCACAAAACACATTAGAAGCACAAAACACAGAACCAGTGAAAAACACAGAAGAAGCCCAAAATGCAGAAGATTCGCAAAACACAGAAGAAGTAAAGAAACACAGAAGAAGCACAAAACACAAAGTAAGCGCAAAACACAGAAGTAGCGCCAAATACATAAGAAGCGCAAAATACAGAAGAAGCGCAAAACACAGAAGAAGCACAAAACACAGAAAAAGCGCAAAACACAGAAGAAGCTCAAAACACAGAAGAAGCGCAAACTTCAGAAGAAGCGCAAAACACATAAGAAGCGGAAAACACAGAAGAAGTGCAAAACACAAAAGGAGCGCAAACACAGAAGATCCAGAAAATGCAGAATATGCGCAAAAAACAGAAGAAACTAAAAAAAAACCTGCGCAAAACACAGAATATGCGCAAAACACAGAGCAAGCGCAAAACACAGAAAAAGTGCTAAGCACAAAAGAAGCTCAAAACGCAGAAGAAAGGCAAAAAAAAGAAGATGCGCAAAACCCTAAAGAACAGAAGAAGCACAAAACATAGAGCTAGCGCAAAACATAGAAGAAGCGCAAGGCACAGAAGAAGCTCAAAACATAGAAGAAGTACAAAACACAGAAGATGTACAAAATACGGAAGATGCGGACAAACACAGAGTAAGTGCAAAAAACAGAAGAAGCACAAAAAACAGAAGAAGCGTAAAACACAAAAGAAGCGCAAAACACAGATAAAGCGAAAAACATAAAAGAAGCGCAAAACACAGATGAAACACAAAACATGAAAGAAGCGCAAAACACAGAAGAACCGCAAAACACAGAAGATGCACAAAGCACAGAAAAAGCTCAAAACACAGAAGAGGCGCAAAATACTGAAGAAGCGCAAAACAAAGAAGATGCGCAAAATACACAAAAGAAGTTCAAAACACAGAAGAAGCATAAAACATAGAAGAAGTGGAGAAACACAGAGAAAGCGCAAAACACAGAAGAAGCACAAAACACAGATGAAGCACAAAACGTAGTAGAAGTGGAGAAACATAGAAGAAGCGCAAAACACAGAAGAGGCGCAAAACATAGAAGATGCATAAAACACAGAAGAAGTGGAAAAACACAGAAGAAGCGCAAAACACCGAAGAAGCACAAAACACAGAAGAAGTAGAGAAACACAGAAAAAGCGCAAAACACAGAAGAAGTACAAAACACTGACGAAGCGCAAAACGTAGAAGAAGAGGAGAAACATAGAAGAAGTGCAAAACACAGTAGAGGTGCAAAACACAGAAGATGCGTAAAACACAAAGAAGTGGAGAAACACAGAAGAAGCGCAAAACACAGAAGAAGTGAAAAACACAGAATAATTGCAAAATAAAGAAGGTCAGCAAAGCACAGAAGATGCGCAAAACACAGAAGAAGTAGAGAAATACAGAAGAAGTGCAAAACATAGAACATGCGCAAAGCACTGAAGAAGCTCAAAACACAGAAGAAGCGCAAAACACACAAGATTCACAAAACACAGATGAAGCGCAAAACATAGAAGAAGGGGAGAAATACAAAAGAAGCGCAAAGCACAGATGAAGCGCGAAACACAGAATATACGCAAAGCACAAAAGAAGTGGAGAAACACCGAAGATGCGTAAAACAGAGAAGAAGTAAAGAAACACAAAAGAATCGCAAAACATAGAACATGCGCAAACACAGATGAATCGCAAAACATAGAAGAAGCGGAAATCACAGAAGAAGTGGAGAAACTTAGAAGAAGCACAAAACACATTAGAAACCCAAAATACAGAACAAGTGCAAAACACTGAAAAAGCGCAAAATGCAGAAGATTCACAAAACACAGAAGAAGTAGAGAAACATAGAAGAAGCACAAAACACAGAGTAAGAGCAAAAAACAGAAGTAGCGCAAAACACATAAGAAGCGCAAAATACAGAAGAAGCGCAAAACACAGAAGAAGCGCCAAACACAGAAAAAGCGCAAAACACAGAAGATGCGCAAAGCACAGAAGAAGCTCAAAAGACAGAAGAAGCGCAAAGCACAAAAGATGCGCAAAGCACAGAAGAAGCTTAAAACACAGAAGAAGCGCAAACCACAGATGAAGCACAAAATACAGAAGTAGCGCAAATACAGAAGATGCTCAAAACGTAGAATATGCGCAAAACACAGAAGATGCGCAAAACACAGAAGAAGCGCAAAAAAAAGAAGATGCGAAAAACACAAAAGAAGAGCAAAACATAGAGTATGCGTAAAACACAGAGCAAGCGCAAAACACATAAGAAGTGCTAAGCACAGAAGAAGCTCAAAACGCAGAAGAAGCGCAAAAAAAAAGAAGATGTGCAAAACACAAAAGAAGCGCAAAACACAGAAGATGCGCAAAACACAGAAGAAGTAGAAAAACACAGAAGAAGCGCAAAACACAGAAGATGCACAAAGCACAGAAGAAGCTCAAAACACAGAAGAAGCACAAAACACAGAAGATTCACAAAACAGAGATGAAGCGCAAAACATAGAAGTAGGGGAGAAATACAAAAGAAGCGCAAAGCAAAGATGAAGTGCGAAACACAGAAGATACGCAAAGCACAGAAGAAGTGGAGAAACGACGAAGATGTGCAAAACAGAGAAGAAGTAGAGAAACATAAAATAAGCGCAAAACATAGAAGACGCGCAAAACACAGATGAATCGCAAAACACAGAAGAAGCAGAAATCACAGAAGAAGTGGAGAAACTTAGAAGAAGCATAAAACACATTAGAAGCGCAAAACACAGAACAAGTACAAAACACTGAAGAAGCCCAAAACGCAGAAGATTCGCAAAACACTGAAGAAATAGAGAAACACAGAAGAAGCAGAAAACACAGAGTAAGTGCAAAACATAGAAGTAGCGCAAAACACATAAGAAGCACAAAATACAGAAGACGCGCAAAACACAGAAGAAGGGCAAAACACAGAAGATGCGCAAAGCATAGAAGAAGCTCAAAACACAGAAAAAACGCAAACCACAGAAGAAGCGCAAAACACAGAAGAAGCGCAAAACACAGAATATGTGCAAAACACAGAGTAAACGCAAAACACAGAAGGAGCGCAAACACAGAAAATCCGAAAAATGCAGAATATGCGCAAAAGATAGAAAAAGCGCAAAACACATAATATGCGCAAAACACAGAAGAAGTGCTAAGCACAGAAGAAGCTCAAAACGCAGAAGAAGCGCAAAAAAAAGAAGATGCGTAAAACCCAAAAGAAGCGCAAAACACAGAGCTAGCGCAAAACACAGAAGAAGCTCAAAACATAGAAGAAGTGTAAAACACAGAAGATGCCCAAAACACAGAGGAATCAGACAAACACAGAAGAAGCATAAAGCACAGAAGAAGCGCAAAGTACAGAAGAAACGCAAAACACAGAAGAAGCACAAAAAACAGAATAAGCGTAAAACATAGAAGAAGCGCAAAACACAGATGAAGCGCAAAACACAAAACAAGTGCAAAACACAGAAAAAACGCAAAACACAAAAGATGCATAAAACACAGATGAAGCGCAAAACATAGAAAAAGGAGAGAAATACAGAAGAAGCGCAAAGCACAGATGAAGCGGGAAACAAAGAAGATACTAAAAGCACAGAAGAAGTGGAGAAACACCGAAGATGCGCAAAACAGAGAAGAAGTAGAGAAACACAAAAGAAGCACAAAACACAGAAGAAGTGCAAAACACAGATGAAGTGCAAAACACAGATGAAGCGCAAAACACAGAAGATGCGCAAAACACAGAAGAAGCGCAAAACACAGATGAAGCCCAAAATATAACACAAGCGCAAAACACAAAAGAAGCACAGAAGATAGAAGATGCACAAAAACACAAAAGACAAGATGCACAAAACTACAGAAGACAGAAGAAGCGCAAAACACAGAAGAAGCGCAAAAAAAGAAGATGCACAAAACACAGAAGAAACGCAAAGCACAGATGAAGCGCGAAACACAGAAGATATGCAAAGCACAGAAGAAGTGGAGAAACAACGAAGATGTGCAAAACAGAGAAGAAGTAGAGAAACACAAAAGAAATGCAAAACACAGATTAATCGCAAAACACAGAAGAAGCGGAAAGCACAGAAGAAGTGGAGAAACTTAGAAGAAGCACAAAACACATTAGACGCGCAAAACACAGAACAAGTGCAAAACACTGAAGAAGCCCAAAACGCAGAAGATTCTCAAAACACTGAAGAAAGAGAGAAACACAGAAGAAGCAGAAAACACAGAGTAAGCGCAAAACACATAAGAAGCGCAAAACAAAGATGCGCAAAACATAGAAGAAGCGGAAAGCACAGAAGAAGTGGAGAAATACCAAAGATGCGCAAAACATAGAAGAAGTAGAGAAACACAAAAGAAGCACAAAACATAGATGAAGCGCAAAACACAGAATAAGCGCAAAACACAGAAGATGCGCAAAACATAGAAGAAGCGCAAAACACAAATGAAGAGCGAAACACATAAGATGCGCAAAACACAGAAGAAGCGCAAAACACAGATGAAGCGCAAAACACGGAAGAAGCGCAAAACACAGAAGAAGCAATTAAGCGCAACATATAGAAGAAGCTCAAAACACAGAAGAAGCGCAAAACAAAGAAGATGCGCAAAACACAGAAGAAGCACAAAACACAGACGATGTGCAAAACACAGCTGAAGTGAAAAACACAGAAGTAGCGCAAAATACAGAATAAGCGTAATACACAAAAGAATTGCAAAACACAAAAAATGCGCAAAACACAAAAGAAGCGCAAAACACAGAATAAGCAAACAAGACAGAACAAACGCAAAAAAAAATAGAAGCGCAAAGCACAGAAGAAGCTCAAAAGATAGAAGATGCGCAAAACATAAAATAAGCACAAAACACAAGAAGCGCAAAACACAGATGAAGCGCAAAATACAGACGTAAGGCAAAACCCAGAAGATGTGGAGAAACACAAAAGAAGCCCAAAACAAAGAAGATGTGAAAAAAGAAATGAAGCGCAACATGCAGAAGAAGCTCAAAACATAGAATATGCGCAAAATACGGAAGAAGCACAAAACACAGATGATGTGCAAAATACAGAAGAAGCGCAAAACACAGATGAAGTGCAAAACACAGAAGAAGCACAAAATACAGAACAAGCGAAAACACAGAAAAAGCACAAAACACAGAAAATGCGCAAAACATAGAAGAAGCGCAAAACACAGAATAACAGAACAAACGCAAAACACAGAGAAGCGCAAAGCACAGAAGAAGCTCAAAAGAAAGAAGACGCGGAAAACATAGAAGATTCGCAAAACACAGAAGATGCACAAAACACAGAAGATGCGCAGAACACAGAAGAAGCGCAAAATAGAAAAGAAGCCCAAAACATAAAACAAGCGCAAAAGACAGAAAAAGCTCAGAACGCAAAAGAAGAGCAAAACACAGAAGATGCGCAAAACACAGAAGAAGCGCAAAGCATAGAAGAAAGTCAAAACACAGAAGATGCCCAAAACATAGAAGAAGCTGACAAACACAGAAGAAGTGCAAAACACAGAAAAAGCCCAAAACATAAAACACGTGCAAAAGACAGAAAAAGGTCAGAACGCAGAAGAAGCGCAAAACACAGAAGAAGCGGAAAACACAGAAGATGCGTAAAGCACAGAAGAAGCTCACAACACAGAAGAAGAGCAAACTACAGAACAAGCGCAAAACACAGAAGATGCGCAAAGCACAGAAGAAGCACAAAACACAGAGCTAGCGCAAAACACAGAAGATGTGCAAAACACAGATGAAGCGCTAACCACAGATGAAGCGCAAAACACAGAAAGAGCGCAAAACACTGAAGAAGCGCAAAAAAAGAAGATGCGCAAAACACAGAAGAAGCCCAAATAACGGAACAAGCACAAAAGACAGAAAAAGGTCAGAACGCAGAAGAAGCGCAAAACACAGAAGATGGGAAAAACACAGAGGTAGCGCAAAACACAGAAGATGGGAAAAACACAGAGGTAGCGCAAAACACAGAAGAAGTGAGCACAAAAGACGTGCAAAATACAGAAGAAGCGCAAAAAACAGATGAAGCGTAAAACACAGATGAAGCGCAAAACACAAAAGAAGCGCAAAACACAGAAGATGCACAAAGCACAGAAAAAGCTCAAAACAAAGAAGAGGCGCAAAATAAAGAAGAAGCGCAAAACAAAGAAGATGCGCAAAAAACACAGAAAAAGCGCAAAACACAGAAGAAGCACAAAACACAGGAGAAGTGGAGAAACACAGAAAAAGAGCAAAACACAAAAGAAGCACAAAACACAGATGAAGCACAAAATGTAGAAGAAGAGGAGAAACATAGAAGAAGCACAAAACACAGAAGAGGCGCAAAACACAAAAGAAGTGGAGAAACACAGAAGAAGAGCAAAACACAAAAGAAGCGCAACACACAAAAGAAGTGAAAAACACAGAACAAGCGCAAAATATAGAAGATCCGCAAAACACAGAGAAGTAGAGAAAAACAGAAGAGGCGCAAAACACACAAGATGCGCAAAGCACAGAAGAAGCTCAAAATACAGAAGAAGCGCAAAGCACAGATGAAGCGCGAAACACAGAAGATACGCAAAGC
>JANZLC010041396.1:0-16904 GCA_026413385.1 Erythroxylum gracilipes
CATAACTTGTTCTTACTAAAATGAACAGGCCGAAATAATCGTGGTTCAAACAACTAACCTAATTATCATCTAGATATCAAAGGAAGTTTTAATGGGTCTTCCTTTCATTAAAACTTCCTTGACGAGTTTTAATGGGTCAAATGCACTCATCTTTCGAGTTTTAAGGAAATTTGCGCATATAAAAAAAGCAGAATTTGGGATTTGGTTTGAGTTTAAATCCATTTCATCTCTTTCAATTTTCAAACATACCAAGGCGGGCATTAAAGCTCTGCGTTAGTGTTGGTCACTTTTGGTATTTGATTGCCATTGTCATTTTAGATCTATACATGCGTCTTCTCGTTTGAATCTTGTCGTTTCTCTTGGTTTGTGGATTTGGTGATTTTACAGACCTTTGTATTTGTTTTAACAACATTTTGGATTTTGCATGTTTAGCTTAAGATTATACGGTTTTTTTCTTTCAATCTTTAATACTAGTTTCAGATTGATCGTGTGTTCTGGTGTGTATAAGCTTTTCATTGTTCTTATTCTTACGCAAAGCAGAAATAGGGGATGATCCCATTTTTGGATGCTGTATTTGCGTAATTGTGGTTTTTTCTCTTTACGAAAGAATCCTGAATTTTTGTCATTGGAATGTTTCAGGTGATATCATAATATGGCGGACTCCGAGGATATCCAACCACTTGTCTGTGACAATGGAACTGGAATGGTCAAGGTACTGAATCATCGTTTCTAAGACACCAAAATCTAGTTTTGTTGTTGAGAATTTCATTTGATTTTTAAATTGTAGGCTGGATTTGCTGGTGACGATGCTCCTAGGGCTGTGTTTCCTAGTATCGTTGGTCGGCCTCGTCACACGGGTGTGATGGTTGGTATGGGCCAGAAGGATGCATATGTTGGGGATGAGGCACAGTCCAAGCGTGGTATTTTAACTCTCAAGTATCCCATTGAGCATGGCATTGTGAGCAACTGGGATGATATGGAGAAGATCTGGCATCATACCTTCTACAATGAACTCCGAGTAGCACCTGAAGAGCATCCAGTTCTGCTCACTGAAGCACCTCTCAACCCTAAGGCAAATCGTGAGAAGATGACTCAAATCATGTTTGAGACCTTCAATACTCCTGCCATGTATGTTGCTATTCAGGCTGTTCTGTCTCTCTATGCCAGTGGCCGTACAACTGGTGAGCAGCTTTTAACACGTATGCTGATTTATTACTAGTTAGTTAACTGCAATAAGTCAGTAAGATTCCTGAAACTGTTAAAAGGTATTGCATTGTGCATATTTGAGGTACAGAATAATTTTCTCAGGTTCTTATGGTGTAAATCTTGCCATAGTTTTGGGATGGATCTTGGAATCTGTTTATTTGAAATCTCTTTATCTTGGTTCCTTTTGTTGTATCCAGTGCATAGGTATGTGCCTTAATGAGTTCTGATTCTGATGCAGATTTAGTTTGATGTGTTTTCTCGTAATGTGCAGGTATTGTTCTCGATTCTGGTGATGGTGTCAGCCATACTGTCCCAATTTATGAAGGGTATGCCCTTCCACATGCCATCCTCCGTCTTGACCTTGCTGGTCGTGACCTTACTGATGCCCTTATGAAAATTTTGACTGAGCGAGGCTATTCGTTCACTACAACAGCTGAGCGTGAAATTGTTAGGGACATGAAAGAGAAGCTGGCATACATTGCCCTTGACTATGAACAGGAACTAGAAACTTCTAAGACTAGCTCTTCTGTTGAGAAGAGCTATGAGCTCCCTGATGGACAAGTGATAACCATTGGTGGTGAGCGTTTCCGCTGCCCTGAAGTCCTTTTCCAGCCATCCATGATTGGTATGGAAGCTGCTGGCATCCATGAAACCACATATAACTCTATCATGAAGTGCGACGTTGATATTAGGAAGGATTTGTATGGAAACATTGTCCTTAGTGGTGGATCTACCATGTTCCCTGGTATTGCTGACAGAATGAGCAAGGAAATCACTGCTTTGGCTCCAAGCAGCATGAAAATTAAGGTCGTGGCACCACCTGAGAGAAAGTACAGTGTTTGGATTGGTGGCTCTATTTTGGCCTCGCTCAGCACCTTTCAGCAGGTATGTTTCATTATAATGTCTAGGTTATTAATTTTGATCTGTTGTCTTGATTTACAGCTTAATCTTTAATGTCTTAGGCGTTGATAAAAGCAGAAAACATACAATTTTCTGCTATAACTCGATGACAACGTATATATCTTTAATGTTTCTTTTGGGTACAAATAACCGGCATACATGTTCTCTTCCCATTAAATATGATGATTGTCCGAACGTAGACTCGTTAGGAATGCCAGTTGGTAGGAAACAGATCGGTTGGTTCATTCTGGATTCAATAGAAAACTGTTCTGCTTCCTAGATGTATTTTTTAGTAATTGACAATGAATGTATAGTGCTTAGCTGGAACGAAAGTTTAGCTTAAGCCTTTTCTAACATGGATTCGAGCTAATTGATTTATTATTCAACTGCAGATGTGGATTGCCAAGGCAGAGTATGATGAATCTGGCCCATCCATTGTGCATAGGAAGTGCTTCTAAACCTTTGATATCGGAGAGGCATTTCAGTAGTTTCCTATTCATGTCAAATAATTTGCATCTCGCAAGTATCATCCTCCTTTGCTTTCTCTTACATTTTTGGCTTGTACTGTTAAAAAGAAACCCAAAAAGAAAAAAGATGAACAAAAAGAACAGTAGAAGTGGATTTAATCCTTTGTTACATTCCATCAACAGCTATTGATGGTCTTGTTTAATTGATCCCAACTCTTCGTTATTGTGCCTTTTGCCTGTTGGTGGTCTTGTTTAATTGGTCATCCACTTCACTTCTGGTTGGTTAGGGATGCGCAAATTGATCCTGACTTTTCGTTATTGTGTCAACTTTTTCCGATTTTATCATTGTGACCCAAGTTTTGTATTGGCTACATGTTTTAAGTTGGACGATCCCTTAGTTTTAACTCCCTTCTGATTTTTGACTATTTAAAATAATCAAAAGTGTGTTTGACTATTTCAAATAAGTCTTTTATTTTAAATAAAATAATAATTTTTACCATTAATATTTTATATTAATGATTAGACTTGAACATGGCCTAGGCTGGCACAACGTTAATTAAAGGTCAACAAGAAAATTTAAACCCAAATTTGACCTAACTTAGGAAATGAGTTTCATTTCAAATCCAAACTCTCTCCTTTGTAGAATTTTAATTTTTGAAATCAACCCATAAACTCATATCTTGTTTTAAATTCAAAATAATTATATAAATACTTTATTATGTAAAATCAATATATAAATTTGTTTTAATGTAAATATATAATTTGTTATGACAAAATAAAATCAAATCAAATAGAACATTTTCTAATTTTGATAATGTTTAAACAGTATAACATTTATATGGACACTAACCAATCTAAAGTAATTATTAGGTGACAAATGTAGACTAAGATACTGTAAGTCACATACTTTTTTTGTGCTTCTTGTATAACCTACATTTGAACAATAGAAAATTTTACTTAATTTTTGTAATTCAAATCTACCTCACAAGCTAATTTTTAAAATCTAAATGTTTTGGGTTTAAGTTTAACCTACCATAACAAATGAGTTGGATCAATTTGTACAAATTTATTCATGGTATATGAAATTATTTTAAGCTTAAATATATTTATATATTTCAACTCTCTCTATAAAGTATAACTATTTAACTTCGAATTAATCTCTTTTACGTTTATCAAAAATTAAATATTATTGGAAAAGTCATTTAGTATTATAAAATTAGAGATTATGTGTAAAAATTTATAAATACTAATTTGATATAAATTATTTAAAGTAATTGATAATGAACTACTATACCTTTTTTGGAAATTTTAAAATAAACTTTTTCTAAAAGGAAAAGTCAAGGATAACAAATGTAAATGACAACACGACCATTGAAAGGTCCTAAACTAAGCAACAAGGATCAACAAAAATTCAGTGACAAAAACCTATAAACTATTGCTATCAAGTTAAACCTCAACTAATAACTAAATCTAGGAGCCAAACATCTAAACCATAACTGTGTTTAGCTAAATGACACTAAGGGAAGTACTTTGAGAACTTAGAGATTCCATCTTCTAATAATGGTTAGAGAAAATTTAAGATCATCACATTTAACCATAACCAGCTCCCTTATCTAAGCTAGATTCCTTTAGATTACATTTTGTAATTATAACTATTCATTTATGAAAATTATTGCATTCCTTTGCCTCTAAATCGAGTAAATAGTGCAACAAAATGCAATCTTAAAAAGAGTGATCATCTTTGGAAAGCTGGTGAAGGTTTGAAGCTTACATGACAAAATTTTCCTATTCAGCTTGATGGTAGAAAGTGATTACTCAATTATTAAATGCTCAACCTAAGTCCATTTGCATAAGGGCATTTAAATAAAAAATGATTAATGGTCTTCCAAGCCTCAAAACAAAGTTTGTAGAGTTGATTCGAGTTTGAAGACCCCTTAATCCTATCCAAATTGTTGAGCTTGTTTTGTACTGCTACCTAGAGGATAAAATATACTTTAGGGGATAGATATTTAAGTCAAACCAATTGATACTATTAAATTATGGGGGTATGAGGTCTAAATAGGTCTTGACATGACTTATGAGATCTAAATAGGGACTTATCCTCCCTATTTGAATTAGGATTATAAAGGGGAATGCCTCTTGTGAATAGGATACTACTTTTAGCATTACAACACCACTCATTGCCACTAATAAGCATCTTTACTTTGTCATTTTCAGGGTAAAGCAGCCTTATATTTTGGTAATTAGGGATGAGAGATATGAGGCCTATGTCACTCTAATTATCTAACCATAATTAGATTTGTCTTAGTACCAATTTTGATTTTAATAACCTTTTGTAGATTGTCCCTCAGTTTTAATAATTATAGAATTAGCTAAAAAGAGTCACTGCTAATTGTAGCATTAGCCAAAAAGGCTCACTTTGATACCAATTGTTACCATATCAATTGCTCTGATATCGATTATTGCATAAATATAAGCAATATAGAAGAAAAAAAGAATAAAAATTATAAGAATTTATATGATTCGGTCAATCTATATGACCTGTAACATCCCATTACTCATATTAAGGCTAGAATTATGAATTATGAGAAATTATTGAGAAATTAGGAAAATGCATATTATGCTTAAGCTAATTATGACATGCACATTTTTGCACATTAAAATGATTGTAAATGCATTCATAACATTTTTCGTGAAAAATTGATCTATAAATGGGAATTATGGATTTTATTGTTTTGAAAAAAAATCAAATTGGAGTGTATTAAATGTGATTTGACAATTTTGGTCTATTTAAGGTATTTCGATATTTTTGGTGAATTTTAAGAAAAATATTAAAATTTGGACCAATTATAGTAAGACACGTGGACTGATCATTTAGTGACAAATGGCCTACATACAAATGTGACATGTGGTAGTATGGAATAGTGACATATGTAGGACATGCAATATAGCCACGTAGTGTATGGATTTCGGTGTAGCTCATTCCTCTGTTCTTTAGTCTTCACCGAAAACCACTGAAACCTCATCACCGAAATACTGGTTTTACTCTTACATCAGTGTTATCCTTTACATGTAAATATTTCAACCCAACTGGTGTTGTTTCTGCCTATTTTTGTTGTTCTCTTTCCCCATCCACCGAAACCCAGCTCTTCACTCTCACTGCTGGGAATTTAGCTAACTCACGTAAGTTTAGTTTTAAGCTTTATGGTTTTGTAAATGGTATCTTGATGATGTTTGAATTGGACTGATAAAATGGAAATGATACAGAAGTTTATGAAAATCAATGAATTTATATACTCTATTTTGGTTATATGGTTGTTGTACTATTTATACATGTATATGTGAAGTGTTTATAAAGATGAGTTTAATGATATGAAATGAAGATTTGGTGAAGTCATGGTATAGAGTTGCTAAGTGATAAGCTTTTGATGAAATGAAAGAGTTGAAAAGTGGAAAGTAATGTATCAGATGAAAGTAGAGAGAGAAATAAAATGCAAAAACTGAAATTTGCATATATGAAGTTTCAGATTTTTGATATTTGAAGAATAAATTTGATTCTGACTTGTTTAGGGATTGTATTGGAGTTAGAAATGCATAATAGATGTCTTAGAAGTGAGAACATCTAAAAAAATGACAAAAAATGGAAGGAGAAGAAGAAGAAATGCTCAGAGAAGAAGAGAAGCACGATCACAACTTCATTATTAAAGATCACGACTTCGTTGAGGAAAGTCGCAAATCGCGATCGTACTTCTGCACGACCGCGACTTCGTTGGTGCAGGACACGATCGTGACTTTCGACATTATACCAAAGGGAGTTTGGTTCTAAACATCTGTCATTCAATTTGTTATAACTTCTTCACCCGATGTCCAAATGACTTGATTCTTGAACTAATAGATTAATAAGACATTGCCAAAAATCATAGCTTTTGAAGTGGATTGATTGTTGAGTTTAATATGAAAATGTTGGGGAGTACTGGAATATGATAACTGACATGATTTCACTGAACATAGTTCGGTATTTTGATTATATTTTGATCAGTAGGTATCCAAATGGAATGATTATTGATGTATTTTGAACTAGAGACATATGGTTACAAATTGTATGAGATCAAATTTTAATTCTATCTCTAAGAATTATGGAATCTGACTTGAAGTTGAATACAGAGTACAATTATGTTTTAAGAATAGTCCAAAGTAAATTGAGCACAACGTTTGGAATACTGAATCAAATTTTATGATCTTGGTTTCATTAGAAACTTAAGACATTGGAGAACAATTTATAGAAGGAAGTGTTGCCTAATTTTATCATTTACCATATCAGGTTAATTATGCAAAGTTGACCCGTAAGTTTATTAAAAAAGATGAAGTGGTCAATTAGGTTATGAAATTGATTTCACATTGTTTTATTACTGTCCAAATTATAAGTACAAATGGTATTAATGAGGGTTTTGATATCTAAATGCTTTGATGATAAGGATCACAATAAGATACCCGAAATTGTCATTGAACATGCATTGTTCATATTTTATGTAAGTAGATGTGCTTAAAGGAATACTTATACATTTGTGAAAAAGTGTGATATATGTAAATGTGTTTTCTATGATATAGAGGAGCTCATTAGACAGCAGTCAGCCATTACCTGACTATCCAAGCAATAGCACATTGGAGCGTATTGTGTGTCAACCTAGATGACTTTCCTAGGATTGATTGAATTTGTTTAAACTTCCAATTATTATGTGTTTGAGATTGTTTCTGAATTTCTGGACTTAAAGTCCAAGGAGTTTAATATTAGGGAATGTATTGGAAGTGCTCTGATTGCTTTGAAATTTTGAATGCTATGTGAATTCTCAACGAAAGTTGAATGCCAGACTTAGGCCCGAAGACTATGAGATTAGGATTTTGTATCATGTTATGTGAATTCTCAACAAAAGTTGAATATTGGATTTAGGTCCGATGATTATGAGATTTTTGAATGTGCATCATATGTGACTGTTAGACATGACATATTTTGTATTGGTTGCATTTCATAAAATGCATACTCAGATAAAGGCGTTGTGACCGGAGTAGCTAGTATGAAAATGCTTGCACGTAGAGCTTTGCTTCGTGATTTCTGATTCTGCACGTAGAGCTATGCTCTGTGATTTTGTTTTGACGGAGCCTAATGGGCCACTATCTGTATAAGTATGTGATAGGCACTCAGTCATAATAATAATAATGAATCTGGAGTCTTATATGCATCTGTATTTGTATATATCAGTTCTGATTCGTAATGATTATGTGATGTGCCATAATAATGTGAGTATTTAGATTATTCATGATATGAATGAACATATGTGAATTATGTGATTTTGTGTATTTGAGCTGGGTGAAATCATCAATGATGGTTCACTCATTGAGTTCGCAAAACTCATAAAAAATTTAATCGTAGCTTTTCAGGTTCAGAGGAGTTATCCAATTAGAACAATTGGAGTTCAGCCACTGCAAATGAGCATGATTTAGGGGTCGGGATCAGTTTGCACCTGCATAGTCTTTAGTGATTTTATTTTTGAATTATATTCCAGAAGAATTGTACTAAGTGTATGTGATTGTTTTGGTAACAGAATGACATTATGATTGTAAGTGTTTTGTATCTAAAATGGGCCCAAGTGGCTGTTGAATACCAATGTTTGTAATAATTGTAACTTGTGAATGGAAATGTTTTTAAGTAAAATGGGTCCGATTTGATTAGATACGTGTTCATTATTTTAAAGAAACAAAAATTTTGTAATGAATTTTGACTGAATGACTATTCTAGCATGCCACCCTTGCAGGGTATGTACTCGGATATCACCATAGATGTCGGGTATGTATTTTGCGAGAGTGGGGTGCTACACTGATAATTCAATTGCTTCAGGAAGATTCAATGATCCAATTTGGGCTTATACTAGATTAATTCCTAGAATGAAGAACCACAACATTTGTTTGTATTGTAATAAGCATTTGAAAAGCATAAGAATCACCAGATTAAAGAAGTATTTAACTGGGATCAAAGGTGATGTAAAGCCTTGTAAGAAAGTCAGTCATGACATTAAATGAAAAATGAAGACTTGACTTGAAAGTATCAACATGAAAAAGATAAAAGACAAAGGTTGAACTATGAAATTGGTAGTAAAAGTTCTTTTTTCAGTGGTTAGGATGATAGTAGGGATATTGAAAGTGATGATACTCTTACCCAACAAGAACTAAATGTTTCACTTAATGTGAGAAAAAGAATAAGGAAAGTGTGTATCATTTTTTGTATTATAAGTTACTCTTAGAGCTCAGTCTTTAATCCATAATGCCTTACAATCAAAAGAATTAGCTCATAATGTAAATAGAGCAATGGCTAGATGGTGGTATGACTTAGGTGTGTCATTCAATATTGCCCAACCTTATTATTACTAGCTTGTGGTGGATGATATTGCTTTTGAGTCAATGTGTGAGTGCAACAGGGTATGAAATAAATTAAAGCATATTTGAATTCATCCATTCCAAGAAAAGGGATATATTGGAATACAAAAGATTGAACGACTTGGTCTTTGTTCGATATAATTTAAAACGTCAAGAAAGGTATGTCAAGAAAGGTATGTTTTTGTAAGTTTTAATAATTTAATTTTATTTGTTTATTAGAAATCTTAATAGAACAAGTAGTTAGATCTAATTTGCCTTGTCATATCAATCCTTTAGTGAATTGAGTTTTTAAGAAATTGAGTTTGATAAATGAAAGTGACTTGGAAGATAATTTTGAATAGAAAAGTATTAACATGCCATTTGGTGCAATAAATTTGAATGATGGCGATGATGAGGTTTCTTTCAATGATGAGAATTTTGTATCAAATAAGAAATGAAGTCAATGTGATTTGAGCAATATTCAATTGAAAGAAGTTCTAGGTTTTTCATTTCGATGGAATGGGCTCTACACCTCTAAAAGGACAGGTGTGATCTTCTTCATCAAAATCCACCGCACGTCTCATGATTTACAATTCATATCTTTAGTTCAATTTATCCGGGTGGGATTTGTTCGTTCGTTCCTCACTTAATCTTTACTCTTTCTTTTTTCTAACTAATGTTTAGTGCTTACAATTTATCTCCCGTTATGGAGTTGGCATAAAAATCCAGTTTTGGAATGCCATTTTCATTTGCCACCCTCTTCTAAGACATTTTTTCTTGTGTTTTCTAGGTTTTGTTGGGTTTTCTAAATTTTTTGTTCATTGTGCATTTTTTGCTTTTAAGATTAGCCTCTTTGTTTGTCAATCTTGGTTTGTCATAAGTTTAGTATCTCTTCGATCGTTTTTCTCTTATTTTCCTGCAATGTTTGCATTTGATTCTCGAGAAAATGGGAGAAAGAAAAAAAGTATCTTACCGTTGTTTATGTGATAAAGTTGTGATTTTTATCTTTCTTGGGTAGATTTGGATGTTATTTGTGCAGATATGTGCATAAGGTGTGTTTTGTGGTGATAAAGTTGATTTCTTTGTGTTGTGTATTTGTTGTTTGATTTCTTTGTGTTATGTTATTTGAACACTGTCATTGGAGAGTTTGCTTTAAGGAAGCTAGTATTTAGAGTTGAATTGGTTTAGTTGACCTTGTTGTTATTGAATCTTCTCAAGTTGTTTCTGGATTTTGCCTAATGAGGAACTTGTCTGAATGCATCTTGCTTGGCATTTATGACTTTGGGCTTTCCTTTAGTCTTGTGAAGCAAATGGGTATTTTCTTAGATAACTCAAAGTAGGTAGATTGTGGCTTTTTGTGTGTTAATGTCTAGATTTTGGGGGCTTGGTATCGAAAAAGATGCATTATTGAGTACTTCTGCCTTATATGAGTTAATGCTTTGGTTGTGTTACTAAAGTTGAGATTTTTATGAAGTGAAACAAAATTTAATAAGGTGCCCTCAACGATAGAGTCACTGTCACCAAAGGTCTCTATATGTGGGTTTTGCAAAGCTTTTGGAAAGTCACCCAAGAATCATCAGAAAAGAGGCATTCAAGGTAGATCACAATAACCTTTTTTGGAGTGTCTTTCTTGGTCTCTGTGGATCCATTATTATATCTACAAACAACTGTGAGTATCGTGATCATGCTTCTTTTATCTATCACTCTTAGTTATTGATAAACATGTTGTATCCTTGAGATCCAGCCACGCTCACAATCTCAGACCTTCTCTCACCTCCTCTCTTCAGGTACGTTTGCTTTCTTCGTTTAGATTAGGAGATCGATGTTTTTGATTTTGATTCTTAGATACGTGATTCTTTGATAATGTTGTGTATTATGTTGATCTGATTGACTTTTAGGTTTGTCCTCTATTGTATGTTGCATTATTCTATTCATGTTTTCTTCCTATATTGATTTTACGTTAACCCTTTTTTTGTTTTTGCCACAGCCTCAACCGCCAGCCCTCCAAAAATTTGAGTCCAAATATTTTTAAAATTTTTTATTGTATTACTTTATTTAAAATTTAAAAGGGATGCTTTGGGTTCTTACAAAAATAAAATAGAATCTTTTTTTAATATCCACTTTTTGTTTGGTCATATTAGTGAATACTCCTAGTGATTGGACTTTATATGCATATTCTGAGAGTAAATAAAATATTTTAATGAATTTTGTATTGAATGACTATATATATATATATAATATGTCGTTTCTGCTTAAAATTTTCAACTCAGTCATATTATTATATATAATATAATTATATATATACATATATATTATATACTAAATAGATCCAACAGATGTACCAGTCATACAAAGCTCAGATTTAGCGTCTTAATGCTGAACTTCGACAATACATCTCTTCCCATTATATGGGGCCTGACTTGGACTTTAAAGTTCATGAGATACAAAAGATACAAAGAATTGTGCAACAAATGGAAGCTGACATGCATTCTCCATAATCAAGGACAATTTATGGCTCATCCTCAACAGATTTTCCTAATACACAACCAACATATCCATCTCTTATGTATCAAAAGTATCCAGAAGAAGCTGACTACTCAAAGGTCTTCAAATTCAATTATCCTTTTATTAGACTATACATACATCCTCATACAACTCTAGAGAGACCAAGAAAGTCGAAATTAAGGCAAAAATCTGATCATTTGCCTAAACAAAGAGTTTCTGAATCTTCAAAAGTTCCTGAGCCATCAACCTCATATACACCATTTGAACTAGTCAATCAGTGGAGTAAGTTGCTACAAATACAGACACCTCCAACATCTCCACCAAAAGCTTAACCATCCCAAGGGATGGAGGACAAAGCTAAACAAATAGAGTTCCTTGAAACTTTTAATACCAAATCTTTTGCAGAAGATTCAAGTCCTCAAGACGATAATACAAATGCTAGCTCTGATGCCTCTGTTCCAACTGAAGTCTCTGCAACACCATATGTATAATCTTAACACATATCTGAACCTTCAACTGATTCTTCAGCACAGTTTGCTGACCTTTCAGAATTATCCAATGTTCTGATGATGATGCCTCAATATACTGAAGTTGAACCTAAAATAAGTGATGCGGAATCCATAGGGACTAAACTTATCAGACCTGAACCAGCACTACAAGCAACACCATCTCAGCCGGCTATATAGGCTACAACCAAGCCTACTTCAGGACCTTGGTTTACATTCGATGATCTACCCCTGAAGAAATGGAGGGATAGAATACATGAATTCGGTGCATGGATTGATCTTCAAATGACCAAACCTAATCATCCTCTGCCAGATATTTTATTTAAATTCACATCTCGTTTCATTGGTACTTTGCAAGAATGGTGGCAAAGTATTAATAATTATCAACGCCTTCAATACATCCAAGTTACTACTGCTGGAGCACTACTTGGCACAATTCACAAAGAATTCATTGGTGACTTTTAGCTCATTGACAAACAAATCCATCAAGAATACTCTGCAATGAAATGTTGTTCTCTTGATAAGCATGATATCCAGAAGCATTACCAACGAAAGACAGAAAGGTACTATCTCTTGAATGGATGGAATGATGTTAACAAGCGATATACATTTATATCATCCCTTCCAGATCAACTGCAACCAGAACTACAAAGGACCGTAGTTTCTCTACAACGAGACATGTCAACAATATCTCTTGGAGAAATCTATCAGCTTACTTTAGCTTCTCTTGATAAGTTATGTGATCAGCATACCTTGTTCATGAATATCATTAAAGGTAGTCCAGTTCTCAAACAGGCTTACAAGAAGCCTTATCTCCAAATTAAATGCAAAGATAAAAAGACTTGTGAGTGTCATAGCAAGAAGGAAGCTCATCCTCACCAAGTCTACCCTAGGATAAAGTTCCATAGAAAGAAGGAAGGCTACAAGCCTCAGAAGAAAACCTATAAAAGGAAGAACGATAGTCAAAAAGGAGAATTGTTCAGTTCTTCAAGAAATCCTCACATCGACAGAAGCCTACTAGATGTTTTTTCTGTGGACAATATGGACACTTTGCATATACTTGTCCTTACAAAACAAAGAAAGATCTCAAGTTGTTGAAGCATATCAAAATCTAGTTTGCTAATCCATTCTGACAATGACTTTAAAGAATTAATTGAGGAACAATCTCAAGAGGACAAAGATACTAAGTTTGTTGTTTCAGTTTCTACATTTGAAGAGGAAAAATCATTTCATTCATCTGCCTCTACAGAAAATGATTCATTATACATGCTACAATAGATATGTTTGAAAATAGATCGTACACCAGTTCAACGGCCTTATGTCCAGATCCAACTCTTTCAACAGGCAAATATGATAAACCCATTAAAGCAATAGGGTTTATGGATTCTGGATCTAATCGTACGATCATAAAGCCTAATATCTTATCATGTGACGCATAGACATCAAATGAAGAATATTTCACTGCTGTTGATGGTAATTCCTTTAAGATTGGGTTGATAACAAGAAGAAGAATCGGTATCAAATTCTTTCCTCAGTGTATGGTTTGGACTAAAGTCCTTGGAAATAATCTACCAGGCCCAGACATTCTGATTGGTATGGATACATATAGTAAAGCATCACCTTTGTAGATCTTACTCACAGGCCTCAAGTATTGATCACTACTCAGTCCATACGCTAAAATAAACTGTTGGAATATTGTCATGAATTTCATGCACAGTTTACTCACCCATATCCTCTGTGGAAAAATGCTGACTTTTTCATAAGTCTACCTTTTAAGAAGAGCAAGGATATCAATCTTACAAAAGTTACAAATCCAGGGATGAACCCTAATGATCTGCAGCTCGCACAAGATAAGTGTGCAATCCTTTTGAAGTAAGGACATATTGAGCCTACAAAGTCAGATTAGCCTTGTCAAGCATTCTATGTCAATAAATGTTCAGAGCAAAAATGAGGAAAAAAGAGATTAGTCATTGACCACAAACCTCTGAATGCTTTCCTACAAGATGACAAGTTTCTTTTACCAAAGATAAGTACTCAAGTACTATTCCCTAAATAAGCTGTTATCTTCTCAAAGTTTGATCTTAAGGCAGGATTTTGGCAATTGGGTATTGACCCAAAAGAACGATATAAGACTGCATTCTGCATTCCCAATGCACAGTACCAATGGACTGTTACGCCATTTGGACTTAAAGTTGCTCCATCACTGTTTCAGAAATCCAAAACAATGATATATGAGCTTATCCTCAATAGTGCATTGATTTACATTGATGGCATCTTACTGTTTTTAAAGACCCATGAGGAATATTAGGCTTTTCTTGTAACATCCCATGACTAGCGGGAAAGTTAGAATAGTAAATATTAGTGATCAATGAGAGTTTAGAAATGTATTTTTCATGCTCATGCATAAAATGTCATACACATACACATAAATTGTACCACCCCACTCCCACAGTACTTGAACCCAACATCGTGAGTGATATCCAAATCAGTGCCCCACGAGGGTGGCGTGCTAGCGCACTGAAACAATCAAAACTCAGAACATAAATTTTTTTTGAATACAATCATGTGCGCGAAAATTAGTAAACAATTTGGGCCAGCTTTATTTCATAAACATTTTCAGTCATAAAAATTCAATCAACAGGATTTCAATAGCCATTTGGGGCTCATTACAAATGTAAAACATTTTCAGTCATAATGACTTTACATTACAACATAAATCCATTTGTATGCACATGGTAGAAAATTTTGGAATCCATTATTTATACAAAAATTGCAGAATACAAATTTATACAAAAACAACAAAACACTAATGCAGATGCAAACTGATCCTGACCTCTATCTTTCCCTTGCATGCAGTATGCATACTCCCGTATACCTAACAGGGTATTCTTCAGAGTCCTGACAATTATTTGCAAATTTTGGGCGAGTTTTGCGAACTTAATGAGTGACCATCATCGATAGCTCACCCAGTCACGTAACACATAATTCACATCATTTCACATTCCACACTTCACATTCAATACAGTTTAATCACTCATATAATGCATATGCAGTGCACATGAGACCCATTTTTCACTTGTTACTTTGTTGTGACCGAGTGCCTAAACTGTCCCATACAGGGCTCATTGATGACTGTCCCTTATCCGCTTGAGGGATACAGGGCTCATCAAATTTTGAGCCTGAGGCTCTGATTCACTTTTGAGCTCGAAGCTCATTTTCACTCGTTGAGCTTTAAGCTCTGATTGGTGGCTACTCTGGTCACAACAACCATTATGTTTCATGCATTCATGAAATGAAATGTATCAGTTACATTTGCATGATCCACATTCACATATCATCAGACCGTAGTCCGGCATTCAACATTAGAGTTGAGAATTCACACTTTCATTCATATGCAAATGCACTTTCAGAACACATTTAACAATCAAATTACGTACACTTAGTTCATCCAATTCACATTCAATGAGCACTTCAATATCCCAATCAAACATCACATCATTGGACTTTCTGTCCGGAAACCAATATAATCAATCACATTCATATAATCTCAATACAAAAATTCAAACAAAAAAAACAATAAAATGAGACCATCTCGGTCTACTCACAGTATGCTCCAGATTAGTATTAGCTTCCATGATCTGGAAACATCTGGATGTGGACGTTCTATCCTGTACCATCAATATGCAAAACACATTTTACACACATATTATTAATTGCATAATCACATAGACATTCAAAGACAATCTCGAGTATATTTTCTAAATTTACTACTTATGCCCATTCTCATTTCATGATTCATATTTGTCTAATTGAACTTAGATTTACACTTCATTTGCACATGATCATTCTAAGTTCTCCATTCAATCTTTACCTTTTTTATGTGTCTAGCTAATTCATAAGCTTACACCTCAAGAACACTTGGTCACTCTATATCATAACTCAATTTCTCATCATCTCTTTTCTAACCTCATATGATCTCATAATATCCAATTCTCATTCACAATTAATCACTTAATACATATTACTCAACTTCCTTAAACATAACTATAATCATATAAACATTTTTATTCCCATTATACTCATGCATTTGATACTTTTATTTCACCCATTTGTTCACTAAGTTTTAACCTTCATTTTCACTTCAAACCTATCATACATTAGTCCCATAAACCAAGGATAATTCTAGGTTCACTTTAAGACCCATTTAAGCCTTGATTAGGGTCACTTGACTCGTGAATGTCCGTTAAACGAACATCCATGTCTGTTAAACGGACCTTTACAAATCACTTATAGATATTTGAAAAATTGACCCTCTAAATGTCAAACTCTCTTTTCACAGTCTCATAGAATTGTAGATATCGAAGTCCTCTTTAAAACCATACCTAAATTACCTCAATCAGAGATCTACAAAAAATTTTATGCCTCTTGCACTAAGGTATGTCCAATTGCATTCTATGTTTTCCAAATTTCTAACTCTTTACTTAAAACATTCAATTCCTCATTCTTAGTCAATCATTTCTAGTTCAATACTAATCATTTATCTATTATTCTAACTCCATTTCAACTCAATATCATCCATAACCAAATTATAGCATATGATTGATCGTAGACACTAATAACAGAACATATATATATATATATATATATACATATTCATTATCAACTTTCTGCTCTCAGTACTCATTTCAAGTCAAAATTATAACTCTTAAAGACAGAATTTGAATTCGATGTCTTCATGGAAAATGTAGCCTTATGTCTCTAATTTAACCAAATGAAAAATCATCTCATTTGGATAACTACAGAACAAGTTATGGCTAAAGTATAGAAGTATATCCAGTGGAAATGTTACAGCTAGCACATTCCAGCCACTTTAAACACCATTATCAATTTGTCTCTAAACTTTCATCCTAAT
>JANZLC010041428.1:0-16894 GCA_026413385.1 Erythroxylum gracilipes
TCTTCAATTCTCAATTCATTTCTAAATCAAAATGAAGTTCATACATAGCTTTAATTACATATCAACATTACATCAAAACTTAACACAAGATACAAAATACATTGGATGCTCAGTGTTTGATATGCTTATAAAGCTATCCAAAATCTAGTCACTAACTTAGTATAAAAGCTAATTATTCTTGGAGTTTGACCAAACGCCGTGCAAGGATTTCTAACCTTCTTGCTCTGCACCTAAGGAGGGAAAAATGATGGGTTGAGCTATACAGCTCAGTGGCTAATGTATTTATACCCATCGGCAATTTACCACAAATTCAACTATATGTATATATATATCTAGCAATTCTATCATTCACTAATTTAGCTCAAAAACTCATAATTAAGCAAATTAATGCGTAACACATAACACCAACTTAAACTATTAAACAAATCACTCAAATGCATCATACTTGACAATTTAAAGATGCAATGCACAAACAGATGGCTCGAGGGTTCCATAGAAAAAGAATGGAGAAACCAAAGTTTGCACTATGAACAGAATGAGTCCATTTTTGGAGCTCATATGCCGCAAGCGGGCAGCCAGGAGAAGGCTCTTGTCAACGTGCACGTGACGAACAGAATGGTCCCACCCTCGCCCAAACAAAAGTACATAATCATGCTCAAAATCATGATATCATATGTTCATACTTTCTTGCTTTTTCTTCTTTCGTTTAATTCCAAATGTTTTAATCTCTTTGAAGGTATAACATAATCACGAGGCAACATGCATTTCCAATCAAGTCATAACAATTCAATTTCAAGTAAATCCATTTCAAGAAGTCAACATACACACACATAAGCAAGAATTTGCCTAATTTTGTTGAAAATCCAAGCTCATGATTGCCTTTCCTCTTGCTCTTGAGTAAGGTTTTCTTGATTCCCTTCAAATAAACTAATTTCTATTTAATCCAAATTCAAATGAAAATTTATGAAACTTCTATAATCACAAAAATGCAATCCACACAAATCAAGCTCAAACCTAACCTACCCATAGTCCATCTAAGTTAGAAAAGCCAAAACCTAGTTTAGAAACCCTAAAATCAAATGGTTTCTCTTAAATCATCTTCTTCCAACACAAATCCTTCATTCGCTACATAAAACCCCTTTCTCTCTCTAACTCCTTCTCTAATAAAGCAAAAAGAAAAAGATGATTAACTTACCTTAGCAAGCTTGATTTCCTCTTTTTTTCTTCTTCTTTCTTCCCTTTCTCTCTTCTTCCACGATTTTCTCCTTCTTCTCTTCTTTCTTTGCATTTTTTTCTTCTCTTTTTCCCTCTTCCATGTTTCTCTCTTCTTCTTCTTATTTCAAGACCACTTTTATTCCTTTCCTTCCAATTATACCCCTCACTTAGTTTGTCTTTCCTTATTTACCCTTCTTTCATTTAATTTCACCTACTAACTCCTTAATTCTCTTAACACCATATTAATTCTAACTTAATTCTAATCTTTCCGTCTAATTTCTAATCTCTATTCATGCCCACTAGACTAATGACTCAATTCTAAAAATAAAATAAAATAAACAAAAAATCATAAATAAATAGTTAAACAAATAATAAGTAATTAAAATTTTTTCAGGATCCAACACCTGGTGTGAAGCATCACTATACGCTACATATCCTTCAAATCTAGATAGAATAGATAACACCGGTGCCATAGTTAATCGATATTTTAATTCCTCAAAACTCCTTTGGCATTTATTAGTCCATCGAAAAGGTACATTCTTCTTCAGAAGCTTTGTGAAAGGAGTTGAGATTAATGAAAACCCCTCGACAAACCTCCTGTAAAAACCCGCTAGCCCAAGAAAACTCCGAATCTCAAACACTTTTCTAGGGGCTTCCCACTTCATCACTGTCTCAACTTTCTTTGGGTCTCTCTGTATGTCCTGTCCAGATACTATATGTAACACACCACTGCTATAGTGCATATTCTCGAACATCCATAGATTATCTGAGAATATACACTATAGGAATGACATGTTAGAGCAATCACATTCACTTACTAAGGCATAATACATAAGACAAGTATTTAAGAAGATCAAAACTTTCCATTTTATTCATAAACATGAACATACATTGTTACATTACAGTACATAATCCACACATATGCATTACTAACAACATCTAAGAGTTTGCTACTCTTTAGAAGATGTTTTACATAAGGTGGAATGTTGCACCAAAATATTCTATCTATACTCTTTAATGTCAGCTAACCAACCTTTGAACCATTTCTTTTTCCAAAATTGACAATACTAGACTGCTACTAGATTGCCTTAGAAGCTAGATCTCCTCATTACCTGAAAATCAACATTTACAATTTTGATGATTTTTGCGAACTTAATAAGTGAACCATCATCAATACGCTCACTCAAACAAAATATAAACATCTCATCCAAAATCAAATCCCATATTTATCACATTACTCGTCATATTTCAACAAGCATATTATGAATACAAAGAATTCATATAGTCATTTCAAAACAATCCAATCATTTATCTCAATTCTTTATATCATCAACATGTACCAAGCATTACACATCATTATATCACATAATTCAACATTTATTTACAATCAATCTCATGAACCCATGTAAAGATATAGATGCAAATGCACGAGATTCACGTCCTTTTTTATTTTGTTGTGACCGAGCGCCTATTTGACTATCTTGTATCTATTGCAGATACCGGGATCATTTTATATACTGTCCCATACCTATTATGGATACTCATTGATAACTAAGCCTGCAGCTCATTGTGCACATTTATGAGCTTTAAGCTCCTTGTCTACTTGGGTCACTCTGGTCACAACTTCTTTATCTATTTATGCATGTCAATGTAGTTAGATGCAACAATTCACATATGATGTATTCATTATTTCACATTCGATATATTCCAGTATATATCATAATCTTCGGATCTAAGTCCGGCATTCAACATTTTGTTGAGAGCACATATTTCCATATTCACATACATTTACAAAACACTTCCAATACATTCCCGACTATCAATCTCCTCGAACAATTGATGGTCCGAAATTACCGCAATCACAGGACTAGCAATTCAATAACTAAATTTTAGATAAAGCAATTAGATTATGGTGAGAGAACATCTAGGTTAACTTATAGTAAGCTCCAGTAAGTTAATGCCTTGATGATCCGACAATATTTGGATGTTGTCAATAAATTTGTGCTTCTATATCATGCAATACACATATAGTTCACACATTACTTAATTATTCAATCAAATAGAATATTCAATCATGCACATGTAGATGTGTCATGTTTAATGCAGGGTCAATTGACTATCCCGAGTATGAAACCTTATTCACAAATCTTGCTCATTCATTTGTTATATCATGTACATAACTTATTGGTGATTAGATTGATGCCTTAAGAAATCTCAATTACTATAAATTCATTCAATCATACATTTATCCATCCCTTGCTAACATTCCATACTCACACAACTTTCCAATTCTTATTCAATCATACTTAATTCATGAATTTTATCCCTTGCATCACATTTGTATTCATAAGAACACCTTCATTTCTTTAACAACTCATACTTTCCAAATTCATATACATTGATATTAAACAATCTATTCCTTAATTCTAACATCAATTATCAACTTAAACTTATCAAACCCTTAATCAATCAATCAATCAACCATCTAAGTCATTTCAAAGCTTAATCAAATCTAAATACACCAAGCTAAAGTAACTTACCTTTAGTTGGTTCAACAATCACACAAAATAAAGTTTTTCACTTTCCAAGCATTTCCCACAATCGTGGGTACCTTTCCATGACCATGGAAAGACAAAACAGAAAGTTTATCTCATCAAAGCATTGCCCACGATTGTCAGAAGAAGCTATGCAGCTTCCATAATCGTGGGATGGGTGAACAGATAGTTAACCATCCATTTCCTTCAATCTTTTTCCAGATTCTATCACCTTCATACTAATCCATTAATCATACCTCAATTATACCTAAATTACACTTCATTTCCTCATCAATTTTTACCACTAATTCCTACTCAAAATCATTCAATTGATAACTCATAAATCATAGTCTTTCATGCATCACAATCAAAACAGAACTATCATTAACCTTTATACATATAGTCCTAATTCTTTCCCATTTCAAGATCACTATATGAGTACCTTTCTTTAACATAAATTCACCTTAATTATACCTCAAATCCTAACCTAAAATCATCTATTGAATAGCCTCTAACCTACGGTTTCACACAATCAAAACACAACCAAATCATCCATCAAATTTCGGCACAACTCATCATTAATCATACATATATTACATCTTAATTTAATCATCATGAATGTTAATAGGTCAATAAATCACTTACTTGTTCAGCTCAAAACCTCCTCAATCATCAAGCTACTTTAGCCCTCCACACATGCAAGGATAAAGCATACTCCAAGAACAAGATAGAAATAGATAGGGGTTTCAATTGCAAAAGAAAACAATGAAGGCTGCAGAATTTTAGAGTAGTAAGGTTCAGAATTTTAACAAAAGCTCAAGGTGTAAGGGTGAAGTGTGTGAATCGGTATTGAGAAGGGTAGAGAGGAAGATAGCATGTAGAAAGAACAAGAGAAGATGGTCATTGATGTGTGAAAATCGTGGGTGTTAGTGTGTGGAGGAGAAGGTGGACACATGTCATGCCACTTGTCAAATGGAGAACCATATTATGTGTCCTCCTCTTACACTACCAATTGTCATTCCATAACTAATCTACTTGTCATTAAACCTCTAGAACATATGTCACTCAACTATACCTCCATTTGTCACTTTTTTATTTAAGACAATTTTCACTCTATTATTAATGCCATGTGTCACTATTTCATAGGTCTAGCCAACTTAAATTTTCATGTATCAATTTATCTTACTATTCAACATTTTTCCTATATTATATGCATAAATTACTTCATTAATCACCCAGTTGTGACAATAAATTCCAATTCACTAATTATAGTCCATCAAACCAAAATTCAAGACATGATCAATTCATAATCACGTAATCACAACATAAATATTTAAAATCTTTCATACCCCGGAATAAATCAATTGAGTGCATAAACTATCTTTGCAATGTGTAATAAATCATAATTCATGTATGTATGTGAATATGATGCATGTAAATGAAATGCACTTCATGTATTCTCATATGATATAACTCATATGACTTCATATAGTAGATAAATTCCTAAGTGTAAGAATGGGCTATTACACTATATCACCCAAGAACACTACTTGATCAAGCCAAAATTCATACTTACTGAACTTGGCGTACAATTGCTTCTCTCTCGTTATCTGTAAGGCTAACCTTAAATGCTCATAATGTTCCTCTATGCTCTTCGAGTATACCAAAATATCATTTATGAATATAATCCCAAAGTGATCTAAATAAGGCTGAAATACTTTGTTCATCAATGCCATAAAGGCTGTCAGAGCATTTGTTAACCCAAAAGGCATCACCAAAAACTCAAAGTGCCCATATCTGGTTCTGAATGCACTCTTTGGTACATCAGCTTTTGTTATCTTCAATTGATAATACCCTGACCTCAAATCCAGTTTAGTAAACACTTGAGCTCTCGGTTGCTGATCAATTAAATCATCTATTCTCGGTAAGGGATATTTATTCTTCATTGTCACTTGATTCAATTGCCTACAATCAATGCATAATCTCAAAGTTCCATCATTCTTCTTCACAAACAAAACTAGAGCTCCCCAAGGTGACACACTGGGCCTGATAAAGCTCTTATCCAATAACTCCACAACTGAGTCTTAAGTTCCTTAAGTTCCACAGGTGTCATCCCATACAGAGGAATAGATATAGGAGCAATATTTGGAATAATGTCAATAGTGAAATTTGCTTCCTTATCTAGGGGTAATCTTGGTAATTTAGTAGGAAACATATATAAGAAATCCCTAAAAATAGGAATATCCTGTACTGATCGCTCAATTCAGATATCAGTCACATAGGCTAAATCAGCCTCACATCCACTTCGAATCAGCCTAAAAGCACTCATTGATGAAATCAATTTGGCTAGCACTATTTGACTAACACCTCGAAATATTACTCTTGGTTGATTAGGAGATTCAAGAATGACTTCTTTAGTATAAAAATTCATTACAGCCCTATGAGCAGTAAGCCAATCTATACCTAAAATGAGGTTTATCTCTTTCAGCTGCAGTACTATCAAATCAGCTTTCAACTCAACCTGGTCAACCCGAATAATATACCCTATACACACTTCTCCAATCATTGTAGTACTACCTACCAGTGTACTCACCTCTAAGCCACATTTCAACATCTCTCTCTATAATGTAGTTTAGATGACAAAAGTGGTGTGATAAATGAATGTATAGATCCTGGATCTAACAATGCAAATGCCTCAAATTGAAAGACATGTAACACACCTGCAATAACATCTGGAGAATTCTGTGCCTCCTATCTAGTAATAGTAAAGATCTTGGCCTGGGACTGAGGTTGGTTACTCTACACCTCAGTCCTAACACTAAGACTTGCTGAACTTGTTCTACCCCTACCTCCACCTCTCTATCCTGCTCCACTAGCTCTACTTGTTGGATAGTTATCTCAGTCACTGATCCTCCTCTCACTCCAGACTTTGCTCCTAAAGTCACGGGATAATCTCTAATTTGGTGCTTAAAAGAGCCATAACGCAATCAAGCTCCTGATATCTTCCAACATTCTCCTCACAACTAGGCATATGTTGTGTTTGTCGTCTAAATATTTGACCTCTACCACTACCAGCATGAACTAAACTACCTCTCGATCTAAACCCCGACTGTCTCAATCTTGTCCGTGATTGGAATGATCTATTCAGGCATTTACTGAATCTCTTTCCATAATCAACTTGAGACTCACTATGCCTCTTAATTCTAAACTCCTGCATATACTCTTCTTGTCCATCATTCAGTAAATGTTCAATTCGGATTGAAGTAGCTTACAGCTCAGTAAAACTACTCAGATTGGTAATAGCCAATCTCGTCTTGATCTCTATATTCAGCCCATCCTCAAACCACCTACATTTATCCTCCTCAGTCGGAATCAAAGCAGTAACATACCCCATTAATTCATTAAACCGCACTTCATACTCGGCTATAGTGAGATTACCCTGTTTCAGATCTAGGAATTCCTTCATCTTCCTATCCAAATAGATCTTTGGCATATAATTCGCCTTAAAGACCTTCAGAAAGTCTTCCCATGTCACTCTACAAGGTCAGGTAGAACTGTCAGGAACAGTCTTCCACCACTGATAAGCCAAACCTTGAAGTAACGAAACTACATAGTCAAACCTTTCATCAGACTCACAGTCCATCTGATCAAATACCTTTTCTATTCTCTCTAGCCAAACTTCTGCCTTAGTAGGGTTTGTACTTCCATAGAAGTCTACAGCTCCTTGCTTCTTAAGTTTATCATACCTCCTTTCTCTCCTCTCATGACTCTTTTGAGGGATTTGGTCAGACTAGGTACTGGGGACTCTCTATTGGCTCTTATAGACTCAAGGTCAATTGATTCTACGACTCGATCTCTTATAACAGATGGCCTAAAAAAACAATAGTGTGATCACTATACGAGTCTCTTACTATATGTCAGGTTTAAATGCTTATATATCTCTATATGGATGTCAAACCATGCTCTAATACCAATATTTATAACATACCACTTCTATAGAGCATATGCCTGAACATCCAGAGTATATTCAAGAACATACCCTATGAGAATGGCACGTTAGAATAGTCACATTAACTTATTATGGCATCACATATAACACAAGTATTCAAAATGGTCAAATCTCCTCATTATATTCACGAAATAAACTTACTTACATTGTACCATTACTATTCATATCCTTGTATTCACATTACATAACATTTGAGAGTTTACAACTTTATACAAAATGTTTAACATGAAATGAAAAGCTAAACAAACACATCCTAACTAGACTCCTCAGATATTAGCTGACTAGACCTTTGCGTCATTCTTGTTCTCAAAATGACAGTACTAGAATTCTACTTGGTTACCTTAGAAGCTAGAACTCCCTTGTACTTGAAAATTAACGTTGCAATTTTGATGAGTTTGTGAACTCAATGAGTGAACCATCATTGATGTGCTCACTCCAGACAGAACACAAATGTAAAGTATATAACCAATTTCAAGAAGTTTAACACATCATCTAGTATCAAATCCCACATTACATTTTGTTATATTTCAACAAGTACATGTACAACTTGTATAAACTTTTAATTACACTATTTTAGAACAATCCATTAATTCATCTCAATCATTCATATGATTCATGTAAAGTTATATATATGAAAATGCACATGTGACTCCATTTTCATTTTACTTTGTTGTGACCTAACACCTATTTACTGTCCCGTATCTGTTGTGAATATCAGGCTCATTATTAACTGAGCCTGTGGCTCTTTGTTCATAATTCTTGAGCTTAAAGCTCTTTTTAATGTTGGTCACTCCGGTCACAACTCCTTTATTTGATCATGCATGTCATGTAATGGAATGCATCAATTCACATAATATGTTATCAATACTTTTCATTCAATGTGCTTATGTCATTTATCACATTCTTCGAACCTAAGTCTGGCATTCAACATTCAGTTGAGTACACATTCCATAATACACATACAATTTGAAAATGCTTCCATATATAGTACCAAGTATCAAACTCTTCGAACTAACAATGTCTGGAATCATAGCAATCAGATAAGTAATAGTTAATTAATTGAAAGTTAACAAAAACAATTCAATCATATTAAGAAATATCTAGGTTAACTCATAGTACGCTCCAAAAAAGATATTGCCTTGATGACCTGGCAATGCCTAGATGCTGACGATCAACTTGTGCTTCTTTAGTCATGCAATACAAACATATTTTACACATTACTAGGTTGGTCAATCATATGGTTATTCACTCATGCATATGTATATGTGCCTTGTTCAATGTATGCTCAATTGACTTCCTAGGTATGTATCCTTATTCATAAATTTTGACCATTCAAACATCATAGCTTTTACACATCTAGTTTGTAATTAGGTTTATATTTTAAGTAAGTTTGATTACTCTAAATTCATCAATCATACATTCACCAACCTTTTCTAGCAATATATATTCACACAATTTCCTAATTCTTATTCATTCATACCTAGTTCACATTACTCATATCCTTTGGATCACATTTGCATTCATAAGAACACCTTCATTCCTTTAACACTCATAAATTCCAAATTTTAGATATATTGATTTCAAAACAATCCATTCCTTATGTTAAAATATCAATTAACAACCTAAACTTATCAAACCCTTAACCAATTATTAAAACATCAATCTAGGTTCATTTTAGACCTTAATTAAGTCCAAATAAACTAAAGTAAAGTAACTTATCCTTAGTTGATTCAACAATCACACAAAACAGAAAAATTTTCATTTCAAAGCATTGCCCATAATCGTGGAGGACCTTCCCATGATCGTAAGAAAAGTGAACCAAATGTTCACTCTTCATTTTCCTTCAATTTCTCTAGATTCTAACACCTTCATACCAAATTCAAAACATCTTCATATTAGTCTATTAATTATACCTTAATTATACTTCAATAGCTCATCAATTTATTCTCCAATTCCAGCTCAAAATCATTCAATTGGCAGCTCATAAACTATTTATCTTTCATGTATACAAAAATAGAATAGAAACTTTCATTCACTTAATCTCATCATATATGTAGTTCTAGTTTTTTCCAAATTCAAGAACACTTCACTAGTACCTTTCATTAGAATAATTTCAAATTCATTTAAACTTCAAATCTCAATCTAAATCATCCATATAGCAACCTATAACCGATGGTTCTCTTGCATCAAAACAAAAACAGAAAAGTATCCAATCTATGTATCATTTTTCTAGCACACTTCATCATCAACACTACATGATATCCATCCCAATTCAATCATCATAAACTTTCTATTACAACATGCCACATAGATCAGTACTTTAATCACTTGTTTAGCTCAAGTTCCACGTCAATTCATCAAGTCTACTTTGCCTTATATGCATGAAAGATCATCTAAGGTACAAGGTCGGAATTGGATGGGTTTTCAAGAAGGATAAAAGACAACAGCATATATAACAATGATCTGGTTCTATATTTATCATTATGAAGGTAAAAGAATGGATTTTAGTGTGGAAATTGAACAAAACTTAGGCAAATGCAGAGATGTAAAGAGGAGCAAGCTTTCGGTTATGAGAGAAGAAGAAGGTGAGAGTTTCAGCAAAAAGTTACAATGAAGCAACTTGTCATGTGTGTGCCGTATGGTGTGATTAGTGTTAGGACACTTGTCAAGAGTCTAGGCTAGCTACATGTCCTCTCTTCATACTACCATTTGTCACCTAAATCTTAAGCCATTTGTCACTCAATCTCTAACCCATTTGTCACTTAATTATTTGTGCCAAATGTCACTCAATTCTACTGCCATATGTAACTTATTTCATAGGCTTAGTCATCCTAAATTTCCATGTGTCAATTTGATATTTTTTCTAAACTAAATGCACATTTTAATTCATCAAGTTTACAATTGTAACAATTAATTCCAAATTTACTAATTATAATCCACCAACCAAAATTCAAGAGATAAGCAATACACAATTCACATTATGATCATTTTAAACCTTTCATACCCCCGGAATATGTCAATTGAGTGCACATACATTCTTTGTAATGTTTTATAAATCATGATTCATGTGTGTATGCAAATATTACGCATATGAATGAGATGCAATTCATAAATTCTTAAATGATATGACTTATGTGCAATAATCTAAAGCTCTAACCCTAGTATGGAAACCAGCTACTACATAAATAGTGACTTCATATGTGATGAATTAGTCAAAAGTTTAGAAATCATAAGTAAAGAAAAGTTTAAAAAAAATTATCTTCCAAACTCAATTAAGTTAAAATATAATTTAATGCATGAATTTATAGGAATGAAAAGATGAAATGAATTGTATAGCATTAAATCAACCAAAATTGTGATCATTGATAGCAATCATGAATCAGACAAATTAAACTAAGAAAATAAGAAATTGAAAAAAGGAGATATAGTCTCTCAAGAATTCATTATCTAAATTCACTAAAGGGAGTGGAAAATTTAGAAAATGCTAAAAATTGCAATGATAGGAATAGAATACGATACAACCATAGAAGTGAAGCCAATTCTAGAAACATGATTATAAAGGAAAAATATTTGCATAATGAAGAACCATTGTTTAATATGATGCATGGAGCATCCACATCAAAGGATTTGTATACACTTGCAAAATTCACTAGGAGTTTTTCCAAAAATAAGCATCATGCTTTCATTTTTGGCTTACAGTCTATATATAGGGTTTAATAATCTCAAAGGAAAAATAAGTATAACTTCTATAATAACATGCAAATCTTCATATACCCATTTAGTCCTCAGAGAATCATAAATAAAACTTTTAGTCATAATAGGAATCATACATCTAATCATGGTAGGACATTTCATTACCCTCGGAAAACATTCAACTCCTTTAATATCTAAAGGAAGATTCCTCATTATGCATACACATATAAAATAATGAGTAAAGCATGTATGCATCATCATCACTTATATTGTTATGTCATTTTTGTGGTAAATTTGAACACGTTGATAGATTTTTTATTAAACAAAGGATGGTAAGCAAACCCTTGAAAATGTAGTTACAAATAATTTGGAGACTAACAATCAAGGAACCAAGCTTATTCGGGTACCTAAAACATATTGATTGGCTTATTTTTTATGTTTCTTAAGGAGAAAATGGTACATAGCCTAAATGGTAGTATTATGTTTTGAAGACTTTATATTTTTTAATCTTGATTAATCTAACCTTATTATGTTTAAGAAAGTTTTAAAATGTTTATGTCAAATATTTAAAATTAATTCTTAAAGGGAGCAAGAATGATTAAAGACTCTTTAAAAGAGCTAATTATTAGACTAAGTGAGGATGATAAGAAAGGTGAGATATTTTTACTGTATTGAAAATTCAAGAAAAATATTTATTTGAATCATATCATAGGTAATGTTCAACAAGAGGTAATTATTAGTTTATAATTTAGAAATATCTAAAATCTTACATTTTTGTGTCAATTTGAGCCTAAATCCTTATTGATGAATGTTTGGCTTTGTACTATGCAAGAGAAATTAAATATTTTTTTTGTATATTTGGAACTAAACCTAGATATTATATGCAAATAAGGATATTGAGTTAAAATTTGTTGAGATACTAGACAAATTAGAATATAGCTTCATTTAACTAATAAATGATGATATTAGTAGAGAATTAGGCATGATTCAATATGATTAAAGCCTCCTTTAATATTTATGAAAATCCTTAACTAATATTCCCATAAACTATTAAGTGTTTCGATGTTTTAATTTGATTTCAAAGTAAGTTTCTCAAGTTATATAATCAACTAGTATAATCGACTTGTATTCTCAAATTCACCCTCCCCTACTCTATAGTAAGTTTACTAGTTGTTTTGTTACAAATTTAGCAACCACTTAGACTCATTATCGAACAATTTCCTCTTTTTATTGACCAATGTCACTTCAACTAATAAACTATTTCTTTCTAGTGAGTTTGGTTAAAAGTCTGGTTGTATATACTGATCGACCACTACCCTTATTGGTCAACCAATATACTTTAATGGCCAACAGATATAGCTTTTCCCTTCAAAAAATTTTATTCTAGCGAGTTTGTACTTTAGTTGGTTGATAATTTTGGTCAACCAAATACACTAGCCATAAGATAAATAGATTCACCTTACTTGAGGCTCTTCTCATTGTAATAACTGGAAACTTATACATACTAGTGATTTCTTTGTCAAAAGGGTGACAACACCAAATAAAACATTTGACTTGTTCTCCTATGAATATAATTTTATCTAAGTGAAGATATAACTATTATCTTATTTTTTAGATGAAATTTATGAAAATAATTAAATTAAAGTTATCCAACATAATAATAATCATATTAATTTTGTGGACTGATTATCAGCATTAATTGGTATATTAGACATAATACTGGTAACATCTCTATATTTAATGTTCACCATTTTTAGTATATTTGTACCCTTCCTTACGTTTAATCTCAACTTTGTCTCCATCATGTTTGTAAGGAAAAAGTGCATGAGTTGATGATTATAGTAACTTTGACACTACGGAATCGGAATGCCAAATGTATTAAAGATCTCTAAATAGCAACTGCCTTATCTAAAAGGGTGTTAGATAATTGAAATGGGTTAACAACATTGCTATTTCACCTTCTACATCATCTTTGGTTCTCATTACCTTTATTTTCTCTTTCTTAGTATATTCATAAGCGAGCTATAGTCCATTGAAAATAAAATAACCTTGATTATTATCATTCTTTTATCCATCAGATGGAGCACTATGCTTGTTCAGTTTTGCTTTCCTTTTGTCATTTTTATTTTTTTTCATTAGGCCTGCTCTTACCATTTTTGAGATTTTCCTAATGTTTTGATTGATTTGAAGAACCCATAACTTTCTCGTATTTTTTTGGAATCAAGCCCTCTAAATGATTAGCCTCTGTAATTACACTAGGAAAATCCTAAATACCTTAACGATACAATACCATATGTGCCTATGTTTGTAACTCAAACAAGAAGTTAAACAATTTATCTCATTTTGACTTATTGTGAATGTCTAACATCAGTGAAGTAATGGTCTTCATATAGTTATGAATAGTTTCCTATTGGAGTAATTTTTATATTGCTTTGTGAGCAACCAATAACATGTTACAAGAAAGGAATTGCTTCTTCAACTCACAGACTAATGCTTCCCAAGTATCAATCTACTGGAGACCAACGTTCAAGTTGTTGTCCATCCATCTAGTTCCTTCGCTATAAGTTCACATCTCCTACCCAAAACTTGCTAATTAGCATGAATTTGTCTATTTAAGGAACTTTTTAAACATCAAAGTATTGTTGCATTTCCCATTAAAAGTTTTCCAATACTTTTACACGATATTAATGCACTTATTGATTCCTGTTAATTTCTCCTCAAAATCTTGATTCAATGCATCAAGTTGAAGCCTTTGGTAGCTTCAAATTAAGGCCTATATCAAATTGCTTAAAAGATGTTTCCCTTAAGCCAAAGGTACCTATTGTAACAATGGTGAAGTCTAACACCTCTTAGTATAACGAGGGATCAAAAAAGGTGGAAAGAAGAAGATCTGGTCTCAAGGCTAAAAGGAAATCCTCTTCCCTCTCTTCCTAATGTACTATGTCTATTTTTTCTTAGAAAACAAAGGGAATTAATGACTTAAAGAAGCAATTAATAGTACTTGGCTGAATAAACTTTGTTAAGCTAATAGTTTTTGTCCTTTTTGAAACTAAATAAGGTTTATAAATGTAAAAACATTTGGTTTTTAAAAATTTAATGGAGACCCCTAACTATTATGATTATGATTCCTCTTTTGTATAGAATAATGGATGTTTATGATTCCTCTTTTGTCAAAGTTTTAAGTTATTCATCTTTTGTTCAATATTTTCATATGCTATTTGACGTTAAGGATAAGAAGAGCTTAGATCTCATTCATCTATGCTAGTATCTTCTCCTGTCAGAGAAATGATTTATGGATTAAACCAATGAGGTTCAAAATTTTAATCATAGAACCTTGGTTTCTCATTGGGCACTTCAATGTTGCTACTCTTTCCTCAAATGTTAAAAAGGTCAGGTCCCTCAAAAAGAATTGCAAGGAACTCAACTTTTACCTATTCAAATTAAAATTCACTAACCTTAGAATATTAGGTAATTAGTTCACTTGGAGTGACAGGTAGGAGCGCTCATGGTTAATTAGGAAAAAGTTAGACAAGCCCATGGTAAATTATGACTGGTTAATGAAATTTCAAAACATCAGTGTTTGATTTACTGATCATTTATGTTTAGATCATTGTCTTGATGAAATATATAGGCTCATTTTGAGCGTAAAAAGTGTCTATACTTTTAGGTTTTTTTCTTGTAGCATTCAGTTAGCTTTTAGGATTCAATTCAAAAGGAATTTGACCATGAGGTTATAGATTTGACTCATTTAAGTTCTTTAAGAAGTTGAGTGCAATTAGAGAGGAAATGAAAAAAAATAATATTGTAGTCTTTACCTAATATAGAAGCCTTATTCTCAAAAGCAAGAGAGAATCTTCTAAGGAAACAATATGAGCTCTACATGAATCTAGATGACTTGAACTTGAAGTTGGCTAAAAGGACAATACTGGGTGAGTATATCAAAGCCTTGAAGGTCCATAATTCATTAATCATATGAAAATCTAGAGTTCAATGAATGAAGGAAGGAGACAGTAATACAAATTTTTCCATAGGTCTCTCCTAGCTATAGGAAACAAAAATATAATTATTACCTTGAATAATGGAATGGGGCAGGTGACCAATTCTCAAACTGAGTTGTTGTAATATGATAAGGGATATTTCCATATTATAGTGGGAACTACAACTCATCCCTCTTCCTTTCACTTAGATATTTTATTGATATTGTTTAGGCTTATTACTAGTCATAAAAGGGTCTTCCTTATAAGGCTAGTCCCACTTGAGGAAATAGAGGGGGTAGTCTTTAGCTTTAGCCTCAATAAATCTCTAAGTTTGGATGGCTTTAATACTTTTTTTTATAAAAAAAAAATCATAGGGTTTGTTAGATTAGATTTATGTGAGGTTGCCCTGGAATTCTTCTCTACCTCTAAGATGGTAAAAACATGGAATAAAACCTACCTATTCTTGGTCCCTAAGACTCCTAAACCCTCATGTTTATAGGAATTTCCTTCTATATCTTACTGCAGTACATTCTATAAGATAATTCCAATGATTCTTTCTCAAATGCTCAAGGAAACTTTTCCCTCTTTTATTAATATGGCCTAAGTAGCTTTCATAAAGGGTAGGAGTATAGGGGATAATGTATTGATTACAAAGGACTTACTAAAGAACTATCATCTACGAGGTTGAGGAGGTAATTATGCTTTAAATAATAATTTGCATAAAACTTTTAACATAGTTAATTAGCTTTTCATCATTAGTGCTTTGAAAGCTTTAGGTTATCTAGACTTGTTCATTTCTTGGATTAATTGTTACATCTCTACCACCTCATTTAGTGTAATAATTAGTGGTGAATTAACTAATTGTAACACCCCACTCCCGTGTGACCCGAACCCGATATCGATGGTGATATCCGAGTCCGTGCCCCGCAAGGATGGCGTGCTACATCAGTCAGACAAAACTCAGTATAAATTTTTTAAAAAAACATTCATACGCACGAAAAACAATAGACAATTAGAGCCCACGGTAAAAGGAAGCATTTTTAGTTATTACCAACAATTAACAATAATTTACAATAGCCATTTAATGAAGAAAAAGCCATAACCAATATTGGGCTCACTAAAAATACAAAGCATTCTTTTACAAAGATTTCGGAATACAAATTTTTACGGAACACTAATGCAGACACGAACTGATCACGACCTCTATCTTTCACGTGCCTGCAGTAGGCATACTCCCGTGTCTAACGGGGTACTCTTCAAGGCCTGAAAAAAATAAATGCAAATTTTGGGTGAGTTTTGCGAACTCAGTGAGGAACCATCATTGATGGTTCGCCCAATTCATGCAGCACACAAGCAAATCACAGTCTAGTTCACAATAACACAGTCAAGAGTACCATATCAGTATACCCAAGCAAATCAAAATTGTATAGGGCACTCTTGCCTTTTTCCCATTTACAGTATTCAAT